>CAUYLG010065882.1:0-134301 GCA_963573385.1 Cacajao melanocephalus | reverse complement strand
GGCTAAATAAATTCTTAAAGCACCTTTTGTGCAGTGATGCAACAGACGTTAGGAGTGAACAAAAGATGTTAGGATAAAAAATAACTGAAAGCAAAGTTAGATTTCATCAAGTATATCATCTATGAGAAAGATCAAAGCCACGATCATCACAAACTGAAGATAGACCTTCCCATACCAAGACTGCCCCTCACATCCACTACCCCCTATCCTTTCTCAAATTCTTTATCATTTTTTACAAACTTCTCTGTTTGGATAAGCTTCTAGTGTATGTCTTTATTGCTGTTCTTTAAAAGACACACACACACACACACACACACACACACATACACACACGGGGAGAGAAAATAAAACACATAAAAGTACTGCACCGTCTTGGAATACTTTCGGTTATGTTGTGAACACTGCCCCTTAGCCATCACGTGGAATCCATTCATGCTTCTGGATACTGTTGCTCTTTAGAGCACTGAAATTCCAGCCACTTTTATTGCAAAGATGGTACTCAGTGCTTAGCATCTGAATATCAATTGAAAATATTCAGAAAATATAAAATATTTTGGGTTGAGTGGCAAGTTATCATTGTTATTAAAGGCCAGAATCAAGAATCTATTGTTCTTGTTAAATCCTTTCTGGCTTTATCCCCAATGGACATGTAATTGTCATAAGCCCCCAGTGGAAGAGGGGAAAAAAATCTCATTTCTCATTGTTGTTCCTACTGGAATGTTAAAATTATAACAAACATTATAATAATATGAAAGATATAAAATTCCATCATGTTATGAAGGCAGGGTCAGCTAAAATTCGTTTTATTAAAGATCTGAATAAACTTACATGCCTGGAAAGGTAGACTCAGCAAGCTTCCAAAATTCATATACTCAGAGGTACTTTTTGCCATTCAAACATATCTAAGAAAGTCAGTCAAATATTTTGTAATGATGTTTTTTAAAAATTGTATTTACTCTTGGTGAATGAACTTCATAGATAGAAAAAACCCTAGAAAAATCTTCCTTTTAGAAGTTTACATTCACAGTTGTGTCCCTTTTCTTCATAAAGGAGTCACTATTACTTCATAGCATATACAGAGGCCCAAGAGTCATTTCCTAAATAATTGGTTGAATTTCAAAATTAGGAGGGATTTCTTATATTGTAATATTTTTGATCAAACGTTCCTGTGTAAAACTTAAGAACCTTAAATTTGGAAATTTTGCATGCCTGGAATACTTATGAAGTATTTAGAATCATCTCAGGATCAAATGATATTTAAACTACACCTCTTTACTCGATGTTGCTGTTTTATTCTGTGTGTCTAATTTCTTAGTAGAACTGTTTCTAATGTAACTGAAGATTCTGGAAGACTGAGATAGGTTGACAGTACTTTCACCAATTTAAGCAAATATTTTCTCCTCCCTCCTTTCTTCCTCCCTCCCTCCTTTCTTCCTCCCTCCCTCCTTTCTTCCTCCCTCCCTCCTTTCTTCCTCCCTCCCTCTCTGCCTCTCTTCCTTTCTTCCTCCCTTCTCTTTTTCTTTCCCTCTTTCCTTCCTTCCTTTCTTCTTTGCTCCTTCTTTTTTCTTTTCCTGCCCTCCCTTTTCCATTCCCCCTCCTCTCCTTCTCTTTTTACTTTGTCTTTCTTTTTCTTTTATTTTCCTTTTCCTTCTTTCTTTCTTTTTCTTTCATTTTATCTTTCTCCATCTTTCTTTCTCTTTCTCCTTCCTTCCTTCCTTCCTACCTTCCTACCTTCCTTCCTCCCTTCCTTCCTTCTTTCTTTCTTTACCTTTGTTATTGTTGTTTGTTTCATTTTCTCCAATATATTAAGCAGATAGAAGCAGGAATGGTTTTGATAAAGTGGACAAGAGTCTCAAGTGCTGACCACTAGGACTGAGTTACACGGCAAAGGAATCTATGAGTCATTGTCATGGAATCCTTGTTTACATTTTAAGCCACTGATAAGATTTTCCCCAAAGTAAAAATAAAGTGATTGAAGATAAGCATGCTATGCAGTATTTTTTCCTTCCTTTGGGAAAAACAAAATTTAACACAAGTTAGAATGCTTTCATGCTACTTGAGTTTGTTTCAAAAGGCAGCCTTTCACCAGACTAAAATGAAGATTTGAAAATTTCCCTATTAGAAATATGCTCATGTGTGTGATCTTGCAAATACTGGCTCCTTTTATCTTCATGTTTTTTTGGTCTGCTTTCTTTTACAGCATAGGTGGAGAAGTAGGGCGAGGCCACGAAGGGAGTTACGTGGGCAAACATTTCCGCATGGGATTCATGACAATGCCTGCTCCTCAGGACAGACTTCCCCATCCTTGCTCCAGTGGCTTTTCTGTAAGATCACAGTCCCTGCACTCGGTTGGGGGCACAGATGATGACAGCAGCTGTGGCTCACGGAGACAACCACCCCCCAAGCCCAAGCGGGACCCCAGCACCAAGCTGAGCACCTCATCAGAGACGGTCAGCAGCACTGCAGCCAGTAAGAGTGGGAAACCCCCTGAGAGGACTGAAGGTAAAACACGCCATGCCCACGTCACCTAGAAATCTCTTTCAGGTAGTGTGTTCAGGTCAGCATACCCAGGAGCAAGTGCCTTCCTCACTGGGCCACGTAATTCTGCCTCCATCACCCTGAATTCTCAGAAAAGAAGAATTGAGGGGAAGGTTACTTATTTTTGTGTTGTCAAATTTCCAGAAGAATGTTTTTCTGATGGTTAAGAAAGGGAAGGCAATATATGAGTTTTTTTTAATCCTTTAAAGCTTCAAATTATTCAAAAATGATTTTGCCCAGAAATATATCTAAAATTTATATTTTCTTATATTATTTATACAACTAAAGCTATTATTCTTTGATTATTAAGTGAGCATTTTAATGTAGAAAAATATTAAGAAGAAAAAGCTTGTAATCTTATCTTTGAGAAATAATTATTTTCAGCATTTTGGCGAATTTCTTTCCAGTGAATATGAATTTATGTATTTATATGTGTATGAGTGTGCATACTATAATCTTAGACTGCACTTTATATCTCCAATTTTTACCTCTACCTGTCTGTATTTTTTCTCAGATATGAAGTATGCAAATCAAATATATCCTAACTTCCTTGCTGGTCTATGACTATAAATTAGGTTACATTAACACCAGATCTCACCAGCTCTTTAGGCCTTATGTAATTAGTAGAGTCTCAGCTTCCCTGAGTTATCCTGGAGAACTCTTTGTGGGAAAGCACCCTTAAGTGGGCCTTGGCACAACTTGGTCGGTTGGGGCTGCTATAACAAAACACCATAGGCTGGGTGGCGTATAAGCAACAGCAGTTTATTTCTCACAGTTCTGGAGGCTGGAGGCCTGAGAGCTCTGTTGGGGTCCTCTTGCTGATTGTATCCTCAAAGGGCAGAAAGGCCTCGCTGGCCTCTTCTCAGGAGGGTGCTAATCCCATTCATGACGGCACTATTCTCCTTCCCTTTCTACCTCCAAATACAATCATTGTGGGATTAAGGTTTCAACATTCTAATTTGGGAGGGGGGGGTGCACAAACTTTCAGCTCATTGTACAGGCACATTCAGATCTTTACATGGCAATTGTGGAAAACACTTCAAAGTTCCCAATGCTGCCAGTGACCAGTTCGAGAGAGGAGTTACGCCAGGTCCTAGAGCTTCTCTTCTGCCTCACTCTCCTTTTTCCACAGCAAGCTTCTCTGAGGCCCTAGGGTACCAAGTGTCACCATAGTTTGCAGCAGAGAGCAACACCAGCTAGGCAGTGTTCATTGTCACATAGGCTCCCCAGTCCCTCATCAAAGTTCCCTGGTCTTCTGGCCTTTCTGGTCTTCTTTCCACAGATTCTCATATGCAATCCATGAGATCAGATGCCTATGAGGTACATGCCATTTCTTCCATCCTTGTCTCTCCTTTCTTCCTCATTGGTGCCCAGGTGCCTGTAGACAAAAACAACCAATATCTTCAGTTGTATTGAATAACACCAATAAATGCCTGGAGATGGAGTCAGTCCACAAATTCTACAAAAAATACCTCCTGTGGCTTCAGTTTTTCCTACTATACATATGCAAAAAAATGCCATGCCTGTAAGTAAATGTTGTTAAGGCACACATGTAAATAATATGTATCTGATTGCATATTTGCAAAATTGACATCACAGTGCATAGAGTCTTGTGTTTTGTATTTTCACTTATTCTATGGTAACTATTTTCCATGGTGTGCAACTTGTCAAGAAACAACTTTTACAGAGAGAAGTATACAGCACAGTAATTTAATTATCATCTTGTTGATGAATACTCAGATTGGCTCTGTTTTGCAGCTACAATGAATAGTACTGGAATGAACATTCATGTGTGTGTGTGTGTGTGTGTGTGTTTGTGTGTGTGTAACTCAGTTATTCCTCTGCCTTCTTAGAGTATTAGACATTTAATTCTTTTTCTCATGAGTAGGCCCTTCAACTTGTGATACAACCATGCTTTTAGAAACGATGTATTCTTCATAGGTGTTTAGTTAACTCAGTAGTACACTAAAAGGCCCCAGAGGCCTACGTTTTGCAAATTTTAAATGTTGTTCATAGGTTTCCTCGATACTTGGTGTTTTTCATTTCTCATTATTTTCTGTGATTCTCTGTGCAGAAGTCACCACTCACCTACTTCTACTGCCAGAAAACTACATAATAAATTCTGTTAGATTGTTTGCAAAAGAAAATGACTGATTTGAGAAAGTGATCTCTGGAAGATGGGAGGCCTGAATGCAGCTGGAAATAATTTAAGAATAAGGGGGAATAAAAAAACCACTCAAAGAGAGAAGAGAGATGAGAGGGACAAAGTAGCCAGTAAGGGATGTGTTATCAACGTCATGCTGGCAGAAACATTTCTGAAAAGAGTGTAAAATATATACCTCAGAAAAGCCCCTTAGTGGAGGGGAGCTGAGCTAGTTAGAATGAAAGTATGGAGAAAGTCATGATTACTGTCCCACAGAAAAGAAATTTGAGTGACAATTCACTTGTCTTAAAAATGGAAAGGATTCCCATTCATTTGTGATGTTTCATAGCTAGTTCCTGGGGGCAGAGAGTCTGATAATTCTCTTTCAGATGCCTTTACCATCCAAGGATGGTGGGCTCCCAGTAGCTACCTGTCAAACAGAAGGCAGCAGCTCAACAAGCTTTATTTCTTCTGAAGACAAAAAAGCAGATGTGGCTAAACTGCAGCGGCAAAAACTTGGTTAGACTTGGAGAAAATACGTGATGGGTAGTGAGCTCATTAAACACCAACTCCAAATCCAACATTTCTCCTCAAAAAGGAGCTCAGGGGACAGATGGAGAAACCCTCAGCTGCAATTGATCTTTGAGGGTGTTCAGTGGGTGACCTAAGTTATTAGGACCTAGTGCAGAAATGGTAGACTTCCACAGAAAAGTGATTTGTCATGGGAATTCTACTTTCTCTTCAGAACACTTAATAAAATGGCAATTGCAAAAGTTGATAACGTGCAAATCTCTTCTACCAAGTTATGACGTCTAATAGCATTGAGACAGGGCTCAGTTCAGGAACGGGGAAAAAATCTTGAGTCCAAATGCATGTGTACATATGTGTGTACTCAAAGTCAAAAATATTGATATATTTATATGTAGATTGTTCTTTTGTGAACTCTCAGTTCTGTATAATTGTGTGATAACTGGAGTTCATTACAGAACATATGTTTTCTTTACAATTTTTCTAGTTATCAACAGTATAACAAAGATATGAAAAATCACTTTTTAAATCTTAGCATGTCTTTTCTTTTCACATTAAATGCCAGCAAAATCAAAATATTGATTCAGTGGCATTAGAATGATTACCGTGGTAACCAGCTTCTATTTAAGTAGGGGATTATGACTTCCCTGTGGATAAAAGTAAAAAGAATTGGACTCTACAAAATGGTTTCTCAGAGTAGAAAAAAATAAAATAATGAGCAGAAACAAAAAAAAAAATCACACACCAAAAAAAAAAAATACAATTTAATGTTTAGAAATTGTAACTCCGTCACTTAAAAAATATGTATTTACTATTCTATTTTCAGATTATCTGCAATAGTAATATCTTTAAAATATGTATACAGTGGTGAGCATAAATTAGCAATCGGTATACTATAAATATTTTAATTACCCCTTTTTATTGCTTCATTGTGGTTCCTGCTTCTTTTGAGGAAAGATTAGATGATATAAAAGGGGTTAAGAAGAAAGAGTGAGAGGTCCTATGAGCTGTGTCTCGTGTGATCCAGAAAAAGGAGAGAGTGTGCAACCTCATGTTGGTTATTCCCATTTCTCAGGTAAACACATAGCCGATTCCTTGATAATGTCATTGTTAGAAATGCTGCCTAGTTTGGGCAAAAGAGACTACTCAGGATCAACAGGCAAACATTGACTTTAGGCAAGTGATCCAACAGGACTGTTCCTTTGCCTTTAAAATGATTATGAATAAACGAAAAATTGATCAGATCCTGCAACCCTCACAGCTTTATGACAACCTGGTGAACTAATGTCAATGATTGTGCATGGTACAAAGAGGGTGTCATACAAATAGAGCTGAATACCATTGAATCATCACTTCTAATAGGCCTGAATAACATGAAATTTTGGTCTGGTACAGCACATGTATTAAAAACAAAGAGGAAAAGAAAAGAGATGCACATCCATTTCACATGTTAGAGCCATAAAAGTTTTACATCTAGCTATTACCAAAATATGAGAGATAAGCACTAGAAAAGACAACCCTTATAGACTGTTGAAAATACCCTTATACACTGGGGAAAAGACAGCCCTTATGCACTGTTGATCGACATTAAGATAGCCATTACGAAATAGTGAGCAGAGCAACGATTTAAATAGGAATACCATATGATCCAGCAATCCCACTATTGAGCATATTTCCAATGGAAATAAATCCAGTATGTTGAAGAGACATCTTTACTCTCATGTTTATTGCAGCAATATTCCCAACAGCCAAGATATAGAATCAACCTCAGTGCCCATTAACAGATGAACAGATAAAGAAAATGTGATATATATATATATATATATATATATATATATATATATATAGTGTATACACACACACACCCACACACACTCCCCCCCACACACCCTAGAAGCCTATTCATCCATACAAAGGAACAAAATCCTGACATTTTTGGCAACATGGATGGGCCTTGAAGATATCATGTAAAATGAAATTAGCCAAGCACAGAAAGACAGATACTGCTTGATCTTACATGTAAAGAGTAAAAAAGTTAAACCTATAGAAGTAAAGAGTAGCATGGTGATCACTAGGGTTTACGGTAGGGGTGGCTGAAAATATTGGTCAAAGGATATAATATTTCAATTAGAAGAAATAAGTTAAAAACATCTGTTGTACATCATGGTGACTATAGTTAATAACGACGTATTGTATTGAGCATCCTTAAGAGATTTTGAATTCTCACCACAAAAAACGATATGTGAGCTAATATGTAAACTAGCTCAATGTAGCCATTATACAATATATACATATTTGAAAATAACATACATGGCAAATACATACAATTTTTGTCAATTAAAAATAAATAGGCCAGGCATGGTGGGTTACGCCTATAATCCCAGCATTTTGGAAGGCAAAGACAGGTGGATCATTTGTGGTCAGGAGTTCAAGACCAGCCTGGCCAACATGGTGAAACCCCAGCTGTACTAAAAATACAAAAACTATTCAAGTATGCAGGCAGGAACCTGTAATCCCAGTTGCTCCGAAAGCTGAGGCAGAATTGCTTGAACCCAAGAGGCAGAGGTTGCGGTGAGCTGAGATTGCACCACTGCACTGCAGCCTAGGTGACAGAGTGAGACTCTGTCTCAAAAATAAATAAAATAAAAATAGGGAAAAGAAGCAAAAATTACACAATGCCCCAAATAAACAGAAAAATATTCCTCAGGTGTAATAATCTTTTAATAATATTATGGCATTAAGAAGTATTCCCCAGGCAAAATAATCTTTTAATAACATTGTGACATTAATAAGTGTTCCCAAGGCATAGTAATCTTTTAATATTATGATATTAACATAGTATTTAGTATAAAGAAGAATATTTTATTAACCTTTAATTATCTCTATATTTTAAAGTCTTTACAAGAATCAGCTAAGTGTTCTTATTTTCCATTTGTTATGAACTCTTATTTTCAAATTTCTTTATGATAAAATTTCATGACTATCTCTTTACAAAACAATGAAGAAGTACTTTTGAATTGGGATAGTTCTCCTGATTTCTGACTTTATGTTTTAGACATGTTTAGTAGAGTCATGTCTTTGGCAGCAAAAATTGGGATGCCTGCTACAATATTTGCAGTCATGATTGTTGTTAAATCTTGGACTGTGTGGTTGAGCCAGAAGCAAGTGAAGCTGAAGTTTGCTGTAAGTCACTGCCTTAAAAATAGACACAGACCTCTTTTTAAGGATTACAAGAAAAAGTAATTGAGAGCCTTTAATAATGTTGTTTTTCATGCCTCCATTTATTCAGAAAATACTTTGAGTGTCTACCCTGTTCTACTGGAATCCAGCTCCAGCAACAAAGAGAACACAAGTGGTCCTTTCACTCATGTTACTTGCAAACAATTTTGGTCCTACTTCCCCAGCACAGGCTATTTTACTCTATCCAGGACACAGAGCCAGCAATGAGTTAAAGGAACAATTTCTAGAAACCAGAAAATCTGGCATGACAACCATATGCTTTTGTTCATGTAATCAGGTGTTTATTTAGGGAAGAAATAGTTTAACACATTTTAATAGTGTGCTTTTTCCTAAAAAGCATATCTGTTGATTATGGCTATTTGGTGTTGACCAACTTAAAGAAACCAGAATTTGATTTCCTTCCAATGTAAAATTTTATAAACAACCTGGAGACAGTTGAAAAAGGAGCAGAAACAAATTGAGTGCATTTATCTTGGGGAACTTACAGGTTTCCCAGATTAGAATCCTAGTTTGAGAACTTAAGTCAGCACCAGTTAGGGCCAGCCACATCTTTGATTTTGCTCTCTCAGTTCCTAGTGCAGATCTGTGACACTTGTAAGTGGCCATAACATTTTTTAAAAGACTATTCCTGGAAGTCCTCACAAGAGCAGTCAGGCAAAAAATAATGAATAAATAAATAAAAGGCATCCAAACCAGAAAAGAGGAAGTCAAATTATCCCTGTTCACTAATGATTTGATCTTGTATCTAGAAAAACCTAACGATACCACACACAAAAAAAATCCTTATATTTGATAAGTGAATTCAGTAAAGTTCCAGGATATGAAATTAACATTCAGAAATCAATAGCATTTTATATACCAATAATAATCTAGCTGAGGACCAATTCAAAAAGTCAATCCCATTTATAATAGCTATAAAAATATTTAGGAATATATTTCACCAAGGTGGTGAAACATCACTGTAAGGACAACAACAAAATATTGATGAAAGAAATCATAGATGACACAAATGGAAAAACATCCATGCTTAAGGACTGGAAGAATCAGTATGATTAAAATAACCATGTTGTCTAAAGAGATCTAGATATTCAACAGAATCCCTATCAAATTACCAATGTCATTTTTCACGTAATGAATAAAATTCACATGAAACCATAAAAAAAAATGCCTGGACACACAAAGCCATCCTAAACAAAAGGAACAAAGCAAAGCTGGGGGAATCACATTATTATCTGACTTCAAATTATGCTACAAGGCTACTGCAACCAAGACAGTATGATACCGGCATAAAAATAAACATGTAAGTCAATGGAACAGAATAGAGAACCCAGGAATAAATAAAGCTGCATACCTATAACCAACTGATCTTTGAAAGAGTTAAGAAAAACGAAAAATGTGCACTGGGGATAGAACACTCTATTTAATAAATGGTGCTGGGAAAATTGGATAGCCAAATGCAAAAGAAGGAAGCTTATATTAGGGTCCTCTAGAGAGACAGAACTAATAGGATAGGTGTATATATGATGGGGAGTTTATTAAGGAATATTGACTTACACAGTCACAAGGTGAAGTCCCACAATAAGTCTTCCACAAGCTGAGGAGCAAGGAAGCCAGCTTGAGTCCCAAAACCTCACAAGTAGGGAAGCCAACAGTGCAGCCCTCAGTCACAGACTGAAGGCCCTGGCAAACCACTGGTGTAAGTCCAAGAATCGAAAAGCAGAAGAACTTGGAGTCCAACGTTCAAGAGCAGGAAGCATCTCGCATGGGAGAACAATGAAGGCCAGGAGACTGAGCAAGTCCAGTCCTCCCATGTTCTTCCGCCTGCTTTTATTCTATCCACACAGGCAGCTGATTCTACGATGCCTACCAAGATTGAGGGTGGGTCTGCCTCTCCACGTTCACTGACTCAAATGTTAATCTCCTTTGGCAACACCCTCACGGACACACCCAGGAACAATGTTTCGCATCCTTCAGTCCAATTGAATTGACACTCAGTATTAACCATCACAAAGCTAGATTCATGCCACTCAGCACATACACAAATCAACTCAAGATGGATTACAGATCTAAATATAAGATCTGAAGCTATACAAATCCTAGAAGAAAATTTAGCAAAAATGCCTCTGGACGTTGGCCTAGGTAAAGAATTTGACCGTGTCCTCAAAAGCAAACACAACAAAAACAAAAATAGACAAATGAGCTTAATTAAACTAAGAAGGTTTTACACAGCAAAATAAACAATTAACAGAGTAAACAGACAAACTACAGAATAGAAAAAAGTATTGGCAAGCTATGCATCTGAAAAAGGCCTAATATCCAGAATCTATAAAAAAAAACCAACCCAAGGAAAAGAACCAGTAACCCCATACAAAGTCGGCAAGGGCATAAATAGACAGTTTTCAAGAGAAGACATACAAGCAGCCAATAAACATATGAAAAAATGCTGAACATCACTATTCATCACATAAATCCAATTTGAAACCACAATAAGATGTCATCTTATGCTAGTCAGAATGGCTACTAAAAGGTTTAAAAACAACGGATGTTGGCAAAGGTGCAAAGAAAAGGGAATATTTATACACTGTCAGTTGGAATATATATTAGTACAACCGTTATGAAAAATACTATGGGCATTTCTCAAAGAAATAAAACTAGAACTACTGTTTAATGCTACAGTCCCACTACTGGATATATACCCAAAGGGAAAGAAACCATTTCACCAAATGTTTTTTTTTGTTTGTTTGTTTTAATACATTAAATTTGTGATAGTTCGTTACACACATGTATGTTTATTGCAGCACTATTCACAATAGCAAAGATATAGAATTAACCTACGTACCCATCAATGGAGGACTGAATAAGGAAAATGTAGCATACATACACACATGCATCACAGAATACTACACAGCCATAAAAACAAATGAAATGTCTTTTCTAGCAACATAGATATAACTAGAAGTGATCCTAAGTGAAATAACTCAGAAACAGGAAGTTAAATACCTCATGTTCTCACTTATAAGTGGGAACTAAACAATGGGTACACAGGGACATGCAGAATATAGACAACATTGAATAATAGACAACATTGGAGACTCTAAAAGGTAGAAGGATGGGTGGGGACGAGGGTTGAAAAATCATCCAGTGGGTAAATGTGTCCTATTTAAATGATGGGTACAATAAAAGCCCAGCAAACAGATCTTGGTTTCATATCAGTGAGGCAGATATTAGCATTCTTTTACTCCCTCAGCCTAAGTTTTCTCTCTGTAAAATGGAAATAACGATATTGACCGTATGTGGCAGGCAGAATTCTAAGATGGTATCCAAGATTCCCTCACTCCCTGCTATACTACTCCTGCATTGTCCTTGGACCTGAGGCGCCATTTCTGGCTTGAAGATACAGGGGCCATGTGGTAAGGCACATGGGCATTCTCTGAGAGCTGAGAGCAGCACCAGGGCTGAAAGCAAGAAAGCTGGGGCCTGGCTTTATAACTGCAAGGAACTGAATCTGCCAACAATGAGTGAGCCTGAAAGTAGGTTTTTCCCTGGAACCTCCAAACGAAGATTCAGCCTGGCCGCCAGCTTGATTTGAGCTTGTGGCACCCTAAGCAGAGAATGTAGTCTTTTGGGTTCTGGCTGTGCCCAGGGCTCTGATCTACAGAATTGTGAGCTAGTAAAGGTATTGATTTTTAAGCTGCTAAATTTGTGATCACTTGCTAAGCAGCAATAAAAATATAATCCATCTTATAAAGTTGCTAGGCAGAAAAAAGTGAGGTAGCAAAGCACCTGGCTTAGTGTCTGACAAACAGCAGATGCTCGATAAGCTTGCTTCCCTTGCCCTGTCAGTGCTGGGCTGTATTCTTAGGTAGTGAAGGGTGGTTAAGACAACAGCAGTGACTTCCCAAATGTCCCTGGCCAGACTTTGAAAATAAATGAGATGATGGAGCCTCAGGAAATACTGACATACGTAGCCCTTTGAATAGCTCTTTAGCTTTTTCTGAATTTATTTGGCTCTTTGCAAGAGTGTTTCCTTTTTCAGCAACATTTATTGTTCCTTCAAAAGGCTCAGCGATGGCTTCTCTGGTGGCTTTTTGACAGGCTTGTCTGACTGCAACTTGCCTGGTTAATGCCTTTGTTTACATAGCAAGTGACTCTTGTACTTCACAGTATGCCCCCAAGAAGTGCTCAAACCCCTGTTTAGCACTATACCAATAAAGCACAAAGAAAGTGCAAAGCAAGCTCTCAAAATCTCCATTGTTTTGGCATTGGATAGTGTTCTAATGTGTATTCTTGTTTGTTTTATGAGGAGAGGGTGTAGGAGGTTATCACTGAAGGCCCACATTCCTGGATTTATCTTCCCAGGTTGGCAGAATCAGATGCTGCTAGGCTTCCTAGTGTAAGACCCATCTGTCAAACCAGGCACTGCTCAGATGGAGATGGAGTTGCACATCTACCATGTGTGATCTTTTTCTAAATGTACCTCGAGGCTCATGAATGAAACAGTTTGCGAGTCAAGTCATCGTTCAATGCGTCCTTCTCTCAGTCCTTGCCATGGTTGTTGTCCAGTCCAAGGAATACTCTGCCTCTTTAGTGATCTCACCCAACACCCTCCTAGTAAGTTCAGCATTGGCCTAGTTTGTTCAGTGTCTTAGATTCCTAATATGTCCCATTACCCATGTTTTTGGCACAGATGGAGCCTTCCATAAGAAACCAACAAGCCCAATGTGCATGTGTGTCTATTGTGATCAGGCATTGATTTTGCAGTGTTTTATTGCTGTGTAACGAACGACCACAAATTTACTGGTTTAAAACAACATATCTCTACTAGCCCACAGTTTCCTTGGGTTTGGAGTCAGCTCAAGATTTTCGAAGGCTTCAATCTATGGTGTCAGCTGAAGCCGGAGTCTCATCTGAGGTGCAGGATTCTTTCTCAAGCTTACATAGGTGTCAGCAGAATTTCTTCTTCTTATTTATTTATTTATTTATTTATTACTGCTGTTGTAGAACATACAGTAGCTTGCTTCTTCAAGAACAGAAGAGTTTCTTGGATGTTTATTCTGTCCTTTCAGGGAAAGCCTGAATCCTCTTTTTATTTTTTCAGACGTAGTATTTGCTCTTGTTGCCCAGGCTGGAGTCCAATGGCATGATCTCAGCTCACTGCAACCTCTGTCTCCTCGGTTCAAGCAATTCTCCTGCCTCAGCCTCCAAGAAGCTGGGATTACAGTCATGTGTCACCATGCCTGGCTAATTTTTTTGAATTTTTGGTAGAGACAGAGTTTCTCTATGTTGGTCATGCTGGTCTTGAACTCCAGACCTCAGGTGATCCACCCAGCTCAGCCTCTCAGAGTGCTGAGATTATAGGTGTGAGCCACCGCACCCGGCTGCCTGGATCCTCTTTTAAAGAGTTCACTTGATTAGCACAGGCCCACCCAGAACAATCTACTTTATTATTATTATTTTGTGACAGGGTCTCTCTTCTCTATTGCCCAGGCTGGGGTGCAGTGGCATGATTATAGCTTATTGCGGCCTCAAACTCCTGGGCTCAAGCAATCATACCGCCTCAACTTCCTAAGTAGCTTGGACTACAGGTATGTGCCACTATGTCCGGCTTTTTTTTTTTTTTTTTTTTTTTGTAGAGACAAGGTCTTGTTATGTTGCCTAGGCTGGTCTCAAACTCCTGACCTCAAGTGATCCTCCTGCCTCTGCCTCCCAAAATGCTGGGATTAGAGGTGTGAGTCACTGCACTGGGCCTAATCTCCTTTCTTATTAACTCAGAGTCAACCTAGTAAAAACAATAATTATAACTGGAAAATCTCTTCACCTTCTTCCATAAACCCTAACTTAGTCAAGGGAGTGAAATACCATCATATTTACAGTCCTGATCCTGCACTCAATGAGAGAGAATTATACAGGGTAGAAACTCTAGAGGGCAGGAATCTTGTGTTTAACCTAGAATTCTGAGTTCTCAAGGTGATACTAAGGAGAATAGACATATATTGCTTTCCTAGAAACCATCCAACTGTGGTTGAATACTTCAAAAGTCAACTCATGCAAAGTTAATGAAAATGGTAAAAGGTAAACTAAAATTCCATGGGATGATAGAAATATCACAATACAATCTAAATACTTGACAAATATATATATTTATATATATACACACATACATATATGTGAGAGAGAGACAGAGAGAGAGAGAGACAGATGCACTTTGCCCAGGCTGGAGTGCAGTGGCACGATCTTCGTTCACTGCAGCCTCTGCCTCCCAGGTTCAAATCATTCTCTGCTTCAGCCTTCCAAGTAGCTGGGATTACAGGAGCCTGCCACCACATCCAGCTATTTTGTTTTGTATTTTTAGTAGAGACAGGGTTTTTCCATGTTGGACAGGCTAGTCTTGAACTTCTAACCTCAAGTGATCCACCCGCCTCAGCATCCCAAAATGTTTGGATTACAGGTGTGAGCCACCGCATCTGCCCCCCCTGCCTATACTTATATAAGCATGTTCCCTGGGAGTTAACCTGGCTTCATTCTCATCTTTCCAACTCAGTAAGTATTTTTTTTTTCTTTTTGAGATGGAGTCTTACTCTGTTGCCCAGGCTGGAGTGCAGTGGTGTGATCTCGGCTCACTGCAACCTCCACCTCTGGGGTTCAAATGATTCTCCTGCCTCAGCCTCCTGAGTAAATAGGACTACAGGTGCCTACCACTACACTAGGGTAATTTTTTATATTTTTAGTAGAGACGGGGTTTCACCATGTGAGCCGGGATGGTCTCGATCTCCTTACCTCGTGATCCATTTGCCTTGGCCTCCCAAAGTGCTGGAATTACAGATGTAAGACACTCTGCCCAGCCTCAGTCAGTATTTTTTAGAGTATATCTGACAAAAACATTTTTTGCATTTGAAAACATAAAGCATTTGGTACTGTACGAAATGATAAAATGATTTTTTTTTAATTTTAAGAAAGTGACCTTCTTTATACTGCTACTCTCCATCTCATACATTTAATAGTAATGGGAATAAATCTTTCTAATGATTGAATGTACCCCAGAGCAGATTGACAATGAGATTAAGTCAATTGAGACTGCATTCTTGAGCAGGTGGCTCCTTCAGGCCACCTCCTGTATCCCTCCCTTCCTGCTCAGCTGGCTGCGCAAAGGCCTTTTGCATATGATTGATCTGCTCCCTCCACCCTCATTTGTCCACATCCAAAATCCACTGCTCTCTGATGCCCTCGCCATGACACTAAATTGAATCTTGGTTCTCATCTCAATGGTATTCTTTTATCCCTATCCTTTGGTATGTCTCTTCAGCATTTTAAACTATGAACCTCCATACTTCCAAATCCCATGCTCCTTGGCTTTTTATGCCTGACCCTCTACTAATTTCATTCCTCTTACTACTCTATTCGTCTCCTTGAGGGTGTCTGTCTTCTTAAATGATGTCTCTGAAGTCTCACTGATTCTTAAATGATGTCTCTGAAGTCTCACTGGTTCTCCTGTCTTCTCACCCTAATCTTTGTTGAATAAGTAAGTTATGAATTCCATATAATCTCCAGATGTCTGAATCTTTGCACCTACATCTATCTGTGGATATCACAGACAGCCTTCAAGCTTGTCATATCCACCCTGACCCAGGCGTTTCCTCCATGTTTTTTATCTTGACACCCAAGTTAGACATGCAAGAGACTAGTCTGTTTATGCTCCTTCACTTACCCTGACCTCTCATCAATGATCAAGTCCAGCCAATTCTGCTCCACTTATGTCAGTCTCTCCACTTGTTTGCACTTTTATGCTCCTATCTCATTCAGGCCATTATGTTTCCCTCCTGGACAATTACATGGGCACCTAGCTGGTCATCTTTCCTGCAGCTTCACTTTCACAAATCCATCATCCCTACTACTTTCAGAGAGGATTTTCTCACATGTGCATCCAATTATAGCACCATTCTGCTCACTTCATCTGATCGTGTCGGTATCCTGCTTATCATTTATCTGATAAAACTGAATTTATTAGCATGACCTTTTTCATCTGCTCCTGTCTGCAGAGCCACACCTCCTACCAGCCATGCCTCTTACAGCCAACTCAGACTACCTAATTTCTTCCAAACAAACCGTGCCAGTTCCTGACTCTGTGCCCTTGTAAAAAAAATTCTGGAGTTTCTTTGCCAAGTTAGTCTCTGCAACAAACTTCCACTCATCCTTCAAGGAACAGGGTCAACTACCTTCCCTGTAATAACTTAGGTAAGCACATTTTTTTCTGTGATTGAACTATACTCTGTGTACAATGACATTACATCTACAACTATATTTTATTGTAAATATCTGTTTATCTCTTTTGTATCCTAATGAGACTAAGTATACCTCAGAGACATGTACCTTATCCTTTTGTCATTGTACCTTTGATACCAGCTACAGAGGTGGGCTTAATCAGTAATGCTGAATGGGAACATTTTGAATCATGTGTGTTTTCATAAATAAATCTTTCAGGAGACTAATTGCTATGAAGAGTTAATGCACTTTCAGGCACCATTAATGTAGAAAGACGTTCCGATATTGGAGAGCTTAGAGAACAGCATGGTGATTCATAATCCTCAGAGAGCAAGTGCATTTTCGCTCCATCCATCACTCAGGCTCTGCTTTGTTTATAAAATAGCAACCACTCTGAATGATGTAAAAGATGAGATTGCTTTGCTGGCTCTTTAGGTTTGTAAAACCTTGTCTTTCTTCAGTTGTTTTGCATTTATGAATCTTGATAGGTACACAAACTAATTATGGGTGGTTACAAAGAATACTGTTGACAGACTGTAATGTGTTGCTGGCACCATGTACCCTTTAGTTTATCCAAATAATATAAATCAAAGAATGTTCAGCTTGTGTCATTTATATAAGGTTAAAAAATAATGTTCTCAATTAAGATGCAACAGAGAGTTGAGATTTCTTTTCCTTAAATGACTTTTGGATGTTAATTTCATCTTTCTAACTCACTCGGTTACAACTCTTATGCCTATATATTTCAGGGTTACACTTAGCCATTTCTATCATATTCTTAGAGGACAGGTATATATTTCCAGATTCATTCTTTTTTTTCCCCATTCTATAGGGATCTAGCTTTTAAGCAGTTCTTCCCCTACCTTAGAGTGTGTAAAAGCCATTATTTAAGGCAGAGTAGCTGCCTGGGCGCATAAATCTTGCTTTAATTGACCTCAATGAAGCATAGACTTATTGCATAAAGAGTGCTTTGATTTTATGACTCTATATCTGCACTAACAGTTTCTATTATATGAGTTGCTATCTATGATTTTTCTTGTTAAGTGGGAAGTCAGTGATTTAAGACCTGCTTTTTACAATTTATTTTTAGCTATTAATGTGTATTAAATTAAGTTGACTACATGGAGAAGAACACAGGAACACATTGCCCTTTGGAAATCTCTGCTTTCTGACAACTTTGTCTAACCAGAACAGCTGAAAACTAAGAATAAGAAAGAAGTTAGAGAAGCCAAACTCCTTCTTATTGCACTAAAGCGTGTGAATTTTAGTTTATTTCTTTCATTAATTTTTAAACTTACTATTACTTACTATAAATTTGGTTCGGAGTCTCTAACCCTATAGCATATTAGAAACAATGTACAAGCAGGGAAAAAAGGACCAGAAAGGACTGCTACCCGCTACTAAACAAACTTTAAAGAATGTATACATAGCACACCCACTCAAAAGGCCTTGATTATGATCTGCCCTGTGCTGTTTTCAGTGTTTGCAGTGATGCCCTTGAAGATGTCATTAGTCAACAGATATTTACTGAGTATCTGCTGTGTGCATGGCACTATACTATGCTAGGCAACAGAGAAACAAGAAAGATAGATTATCTCCCTTAAAAGTCGTGACAACCCAGAGGAGCCCACTGACATCAACGGTGAAGTAGAATCTGTACTTTGGAAGGGAAGATACCAGGTCTTTTGTGAACAGAGATCAAGGGCACCTACCCAAAACTAGAAGAGGCAAAGATGGCTTCTCAGGGGAAGTGTCTTAAACTGTTGAAAATAAGGACATAATGTATTTTAGAAATATTTCTTATAAAAAATACTTAAAATGAAAAAGTATATTGCTACTGAATAAAAATGCGCTTATGTCTCCAAAAAATGTGGCTAACCAAACTGAGTAATGTCCTTGTAGTTCCAAATAACAAAATTTCTGCTCTCCATATATAATCACTATTTAAGGAGTTCCAACCTTTATTTTATCTTCTATAGTCTTCTATCTCTGTGTGATACTAAGAGCTGTGCTATCTTTAAAAGAAAGCCAGCTGGGCGCGGTGGCTCATTTCTGCAATCCCAGCACTTTGGAAGGCTGAAGCGGGTGGATTACTGGAGCTCAGGAGTTCAAAACTAGCCCGAGCAACATGGAGATGCCCCATCTCTACTAAAACTACAAAACAAATAGCTGGGGCATGGTGATGTGCACCTGTGATTCCAGCTACTTCTGAGGTTGAGATGGCAGGATCACTTGAGCCTGGGGGGTGGAGGTTGTAGTGAGCCAAGAAAGCACGACTACACTCCAGCTTGGGTGACAGAGAAAGACTCTGTCTCAAAAAAAAGCACACAGAGATGAAATTCAAATTAGAATACATCCATATAGTAAAAATACTCTGCTCTCATAAGCTAAATAGTAGCCAGAGAAATGAAAATTAGACCTTACTTGTTTCAATAATTGTATTTTATTTTTTCCCTAACTATGTCTAGGTAACTTGGCTATGGTTATTTACATACCATTTGCTATTCAATACAGGAAGCCAGAGATATACAGATTTTTTTTTTCTTAACTTGCAGGTTATCCTATGTTTCTAACAAAAATTTAGGTTTCAATATCTGTGGAAATCTTTGTTTTAGCAATATGTGCAAACTGGCTTGACAGGGAATATAAGTAGATTAATTATAAAATTAGTTGCCACCTTCAAAATAAGAACAAAATCAACAACTGAATAAGTATTTCTTGATTTGGTTAAAATGGATAAATGAATTTGGAGATGTTGAGAAAATATTCCTATATGATGACAGAGGAAAAGATTGCATCTTAAGGCCTGTATATACAGCGATAAGCGGCTTCTATAATGTACAATCTAGGACAAGTAGGAGGACTAGCATTTCCCTCGTTTTCCAAAGGATGAGGAAATACTAACTGCAGCCACTGGCAACAAGTTAACTTCCCACAATAGAGGCCAATGCAGGCATTCTTCAGAGAGACAGCTGCTCACAATCCATATGACTGTTCCTTTAATAAATATTTATTGAGCACCTACTATGGGCCAGGCACTATTCCACAAGTTTCAGATATATCCATCAGCAAAAGTGAAATAGATGTTTATCCTCAAAGTGTTTATATTCTATAGAAGTAAGCAGTTGATAAATAATAAACATAATCCATAAACTGGCTAGTATGTTGAAAGATGATCAGTGCAATAGAAGAAAGAAAAATCCAGAGCAAGGTAAAGGGATGCAGAATGAAATTTTAAGTAGAGAGGACAGCAAAGAGATATCATCTTGATATTTGAGCTAAAACAGTGTATCAGTCTAGGCCCAACAGGAGAGAGATACTATATAGTAATTGGAATAGAAAAAGTTTACTGTAAAGAATCAATAACAATAAGAAAAGATTGGAGTAACAGAATCAGCTGGTAAAAAGTAAAGCAAGCTGCAAATAATACAAGAATAGAAGACATAAGGATCAGCCACTAACTCCCAGGGCTGAGTAAAAGTAGCTTGTAGCCCAGGGCTAAGATCCAGACCTTGTTGGGAGGGTGCAGTTGTGGGTCATCGAAGCCAGAGACACTACTGTGGAACTGCGCAAGGCAGGACTTGCTGGAAATCCAGCCTCTGCAACTTTTCAGAGAATTACTATCTAGGGTGCTGGGGAAAACTGTTCCCAGAAGTTTCTTGCCAGAGATACTCCACTGCATTACATGATGGCCTGAGGTCAGCAGGCAGCTGATAGCTCAGTAGTTTGAACATAGCCTGAGCAACACAGAAAGACCCCGTCTCTACTAAAAATACAAAACAAGTAGCTGGGCATGGTGATGTGCACCTGTGGTCCCAGCTACTTCTGAGGCTAGAACACTGCTCAGTTCTGCAGGAGCTGAGCATGGGGAAGCCACCTGCACTGCAGAAGCTTGGCCAGTGAGATACAGGAACCAGGAAGCAAAATTCTTTTCTGCTTTAATGTTTCTTCAATATCTTCTATGGACAAAATTTGACATTGGGCCAGCCAGCCCGGAAGAAAATATTTAAAGGGCCTAGAGCCTTTGTCACAAAGGAAAAGAGGATGGGTTTGGAAGTGAGATGCAATCAACTGATGGTTCACAAAGATAGTTAGATGTGGGATGACGTATGTGGATACCTAGAAATAGAGTGTTACAAGTGGCAAAAATGTTGCTACAGAACCCAAAGGCAGAAGAGTGTATAGCAAGTGTTGAGGGAACATTCTGAATCAAAAGGATAAAACCAGGAAATGAGATTGGAGAGGAAAAAGAAGGTAAGACCCTGTAGCTTTCCTTATAGGCTATCCTGTGGCTTTGGGATTTATTCTGAGAGCGTTATTGTGGTCTGAGTGGAAGAGTGGCATGAACTGTTTGAAAACAGCCATTGCGGTCCCTGTTGAGTATAGATGTACAGGGGTCAGACAGAATCAAGGAAGCCAGTCAGGCAGCTACTGTAGGAATACCTGGGAAGACAGATGATGATTGCTTAGATGCAGGTAGGAGCAGCAGAACTGTTGATAAATAATGAGAAAAGTGCTACTTTTCCCATAGAAGAAGCTACTCATAATCCTACTTCCATTCCTTCCTTACTGGGGAAAGATAGATACAGATATATCTAGAATATATATTATCCATAAAAACTTTTCTGTGACAAGAAGATTCCAGACTCTGTATAAACACTAATTACATGTTTGCTGTTGATTACATTTACATTTTTTCTTGCAATTCTAAAGATTCCAAACTGCCAATGAGCTTTAGTAAGAGGTCTATAGATACTTAACTTATAAACATAGCAGCCAGAGATATTTCATCAAATAAATAATTGCAAAAGGTTGTATTTAACTTTCATATTTCTCAAAGTTAAATCTAGTTCAGAGCTTATCTGAGATAAAGGCCACCTCTCAGTTGAGTGCCCAACCCCTCTCTAGCTGCTGCTGTCAGCCAGCCAAGCCTTCCTCCCCCTGTTCTCCCAAGGCTCTGCCACATGATAGGTGGAGAAACAGTGTTCTCAGCCTATGCTGTTCCCTCTTGCTCTGAAAATTCACCTGTTTCCTTCCCCTTGTCATTACTTATAGCATTACCTGCATGAAATGGTGGCCTATTTCCCCCTGGCCTTTGGGAAATTCCTCCCATCCTTCACGCTAGGCATTGCTAGTGGCCACACATTATGAAAGAGAGCACACAGAAAAGAATGTGGTGATGGGGTCCTTTGAGCTCCATATTTCAATTTTTTGTTGTTGCTCTTGATTTTTCTTTTTTAATTTTTTGGAGTATATAGTAGGTGTATATATTTATGAGGTACATGAGATACTTTTATGTAGGCATGCAGGGCATAATAATCACATCAAGGTAAATGGGGTCATCACTTTAAACATTTATCCTTTGTGTACTAAACAATCCAATAATACTATTTTAATTATTTTAAAATGTGTTATTAAATTATTATTGGCCACTGTCATCCCATTATGCTGTCAAGTGGTGTTATTTATTCTTTCTAAGGGTATTTTGGTATCCATTAACCATCCCCACTTTCTCCAACCCCCTGCTACCATTCCCAGCCTCTGGTAATCTTCTGTCTACTCTCTATCTTCATGAATTCAGTTGTTTTCATTTTTAGCTCCTACAAATAAGTGAGATCATGTGCAGTTTGTCTTCCTGTGCCTGGCTCATTTCACTCAACATAATGATGTCTAGCTGCATCTGTACTGTCACAAATGACAGGATCTCATTATTTTTTATGGCTGTGTATTAGTCCATTTTCACACTGCTGATAAAGACATACACAAGACTGGGCAATTTATAAAAGAAAGGGGTTTATTGAAATTACAGTTCCACATGGATGGGGAGGCCTCACAATCATGGTGGAAAGTGAAAGGCATGACTCATATGGTGGCAGACAAGACAAGAGAGCTTGTGCAGGAATACTTCCCCTTACAATAGCCATCTAATCTCATGAGACTTACTCACTATGATGATAATAGCATAGGAAAGTTCTGACCACATGATTCAATTACCTCCCACTCGGTCCCTCCCACAGCACTTGGGAATTCAAGATGAGATTTGGGTGGGGACACAGCCAAACCATATCATACTGAATAGTATTCCATTGTGCATATGTAGCACATTTTCTTTATCCATTCATCTATTGATGGAGACTTAGGTTGCTTCCAAATCTAGGCTGTTGTGAATAGTGCTGCAAGAAACATGGGAGAGCAGATGTCTCTTCGATATACAAATTTACATTATTTTGGTTACTTGGTTGTGGGATTACTGGAATACATAGTAACTCTATTTTTAGTTCATTGAGAAACCTCCATATTGTCCTCCACAGTGGTTTTACTAACTAACACTCCTACCAACAATCAATAAGGGTTCTCTTTTTTCCATATCCTCACCAGCCTTTGTTATTGCCTGTCTTTTGGACAAAAGCGATTTTAACTGTGATGAGATGAAATTGTAGTTTTGATTTGCATTTCTTTGATGATCAGTGATGTTGAACACTTTTTCTGTTTGCCAATTGTATGTCTTATGATAAATATCTATTCAGATAGTTTGTCCATTTTTAAGTCAGGTTATTAGAGTTTTTACTATAGAGTTGTTTGAGCTCCTTATATATTCTGGTTATAAATCCCTTGTCAGATGGGTACTTTGCACAGATTTGATTCCATTCTGTGGATTGTCTCTTCACTTTGTTTATTGTTCCCTTTGATGTTCAGAAGCTTTTAAACTTGATATAATCCCATGTATCCATTTTTGCTTTAGTTGCCTGTGCTTCTGTGGTATTACTCAATAAATCTTTTCCCAGTCCAGTATCCTGGAGAGTTTTCCTAATGTTTAATTTTAGCAGTTTCATGATTTGAGGTCTCAGATTTAAGCCGTTAATCCATTTTGATTTGATTTTTTAATATGGCAAGAGATAGGGATCTAGTTTCATTTTCTGCATATGGACATCCAGTTTTCTCAGCACCATTTATTGAAGAGACTTCTTTCAAATGTATGTTCTTGGAACTTTTGTTGAAAATGAGTTTACTGTAGATGTATGAATTTGTTTCTTTGTTCTCTATTCGGTTCCATTGGTCTATGTGTCTGTTTTTATGCCAGTACTGTGCTGTTTTTGTTAATCTGTAGTATCATTTCAAGTCAAGTAACGTGATCCCTCCAGTTTTGTTCTTTTGCTTGAGATAGCTTTAGCTATTCTAGGACTTTTGTGATTTCATATAATTTTTAGAATTTTTTTTCTATTCCTGTGAAGAATGCCATTGGTATTTTGATAAGGATTACATTGAATCTGGATATTGTTTTGGGTAATATGGGAAATCTTAACAATATTGATCCTTCCAACCCATGAACATGGAATATTTTTTAATTTTTGGTGTCTTCAATTTCTTTCGTCAGTGTTTTATGGTTTTCATTATAGAGATCCTTAATTCTTTGGTTAATTCCTAGGTATTTTATTTTATTTGCAGCTACTATAAATGGGATTACTTTCTTGATTATTTTTCAGATTGTTTGCTGTTGGAATATATAAATGCTGCTGATTTTTGTATGTTCATTTTGTATCCTGCAACTTTACTGAATTGATCAGTTCTAATAGTTTTTTGGTGGTGTTTTTAAGTTTTCCAAAATGCAGGTCATATCATCTGAAAACAAGGATAATTGAATTTCTTCCTTTCCAATTGGATACCCTTTATTTATTTCTCTTGTTAGTTGCTCTAGCTAGGACTTCCAGGACTATGTTGAATAACAGTGGTGACAGTGGGCCTTCTTGTCGTGTTCCAGGTCTTAGAGGAAAGGCTTTCAGTTTTTCCCCATTCAGTACAACACTAGCTGTGGGTTTGTCGTATATGATTTTCTTACATTGAAGTATGTTCCTTTTATATCCAGTTGTTTTTAATCATGAAAGAATGTTGAATTTTATCAAATGCTTTTTCTGCATCAATTGAAATAATCATATGATTTTTATCCTCCATTCTTTTGCTATGATATATCACATTAATTGATTTGCATATGTTGAGCTATCTTTGCTTCCATGGGATAAATCCCACTTGGTCTTGATAAATGATCTTTTTAATGTGTTGTTCAATTCAGTTTGCTAGTATTTTGTTGAGGATTTTTGCATCAATATTCATCAGAGATATTGGCCTATGGTTTTCTTTTTTTTTTTTTTTGATGTATCTTTGTCTGGTTTGATATCAGGATAATACTGGTCTCATTGAATTAGTTTAGGAGTATTTCTTTCTCCTTTATTTTTCAGAACAGTTTGAGTAGAATTGGTGTTAGTTCTTCTTTAAATGTTTTATAAAATTCAGAATAAAGCCATCAGGTCCCAGGCTTTCCTTTGTTGGAATAATTTTTATTATGGCTTTGATCTCATTACTTGCAGTTGGTTTGTTCAGTCTTTTAAATTTCTTCATGGTTCAATCTTGGTAGGTTGTATGTGTCTAGGAATTAATCCACTACTAGATTTTCCAATTTATTGCTCTATAGTTGCTCATAGTAAGTACTAATAATCCTTTGAATGTCTGCATTGTTGATTGTAATATCTTCTTTATCATCTCTGATTTTGTTTATTTGGGTCTTCTCTTTTTTTAATATAGCTACACAAAATTGACAAACCTTTATCTTTTTAGAAAACCAACTTTCTATTTCACTGATCTTTTGCATTGCATTGTTTGAATTTCATTTATTTCTGTTCTGATCTTTTTATTATTTTCTTCTACTAATTTTGAGTTTGGTTTGCTCTTCCTTTTCTAGTTCTTTAAGATATATCATTAGGTAATTTATTTGAAGTTTTTCTACTTTGATGTAGGTGCTTATAGCCACAAACTTCCATCTTAGTACTGTTTTCACTGTATTCCAAAAGTATTGGTATGTTCTTTCCATTTTCAATTTGTTTTAAGAAATTTTTCAATTTCCTTCTTAATTTCTTCATGGACCCACTGGTCATTCAGAGGCATATTATTTAATTTCCGTGTATTAATATATTTTCCAAAATTCCTCTTTTTTTAAATTAAATTTAATTTTTTATTGCCTTTTTGATTCCTAGTTTTACTCTAGTGTGGAAACTGTGGTCAGAGAAAATGCCAGATATTACTTCAGTTTTTTTGAATGCTTAATACATGTTTCGTTACCTATCATATGGTTTTTTTCTTAGAATGATCCTGTGCTGAGGAAAAATATGTGTATTCTGAAGTTGTTGTATAAAATGTTCTATAAATGTCTATTAGGTCTATTTGTTCTATAGCGCAGATTAAGTCTGAAGTTTGTTGACTTTGTGTCTGAGAGATCTGTCCAAGACTGAATGTTGTGTGTTAAATTCTACAGCTATTATTGTATTAGGGCCTAGCTCTCTCTTTAGCTCTAATAATGCTTGCTTTATATATCTGAATGCTCCAGGATTAGCTGCATATGTATTTACAATTGTTATATCCTCTTGCTGGATTCACCCTTTTGTCATTATATAGTGACCTTCTTTGTCTCTTCTTATAATTTTTGTCTTAAAATCTATATTTGCTGATACAAGTACTGGAAATAAGTTCCTGATATAAATATGGCTACTTCTGTTCTTCTTTAGTTTCTATTGCCATGGAATATCTTTTTCCACACCTTTATTTTCAATCTATGTGTGTCTTTATAGGTGAAGTATGTTTCTTATAGAAAACATGTCACTGGGTGTTTTTTTCTTTTTCCGTTCAGCCACTCTACGTGTTTTGATTGGAGAGTTTAATCCGTTTATATTCAATGTTATTGTTCGTAAGTAGAGACTTACACCTGCCATTCTGTTATTCATTTTCTAGTCTTTTTTCTTCCTGTCTTCCTTTTTTTCTGGTGGTAGGATTACATTTCTTGCTTTTTATTTTTTGTGTATTTGTTGTATGATGTTTGATTTGAGTTACCACAAGGCTTGTAAATACTGTGTTAAAACCCATTATTTTAAACTGTTGACAACTTAACACTAATTGCATGAATAAACACTGAAAAAGAAAACTAATAAAAACTTTACACTTTAACTTCATCCTCCTACTTTTTAACATTTGTTGTTTCTCTTTATGTCTTGTACTGCCTATGTCTTGAAAAGTTGTAGTTATTTTTGATAATAAATAAAGGTTCATTATTTAGGCTTCCTACTTAAGATATGAGTAGTTTATATACCACAATTACAGAGTTATAATATTCTGTGTTTTTCTACGTGCTTACTATTACCAGTTAGTTTTTTATGTTCGCATGATTTCTTCTTGCTTACTAATATTCTTTTCTTTTGGATTGAATAACTTCCTTTAGCATTTCTTGTAGGACAGGTCTGGTGTTGGTGAAATCCCTCAGCTCTTGTTTATTGGGGAAGGTTTTATTTCTTCTTCATGCTTAAAGGATATTTTTGCTAGACATACTATTCTACAGTAAAAGTTGTGTGTGTGTTTTTTCCTTCAGCACTTTAAGTATGTCATGCCACTCTTTTTTGGCCTATAAGATTTCCACTGAAACATCTGCTGCCAGACTTATTGGAGCTTCATCATATGTTATCTGTTTCTTTTCTCTTACTGCTTTTAGAATCCTTTCTTTATCCTTGACCTTTGGAAGTCTGATTTTTAAATGCCTTGAGGTAGTTTTCTTTGGGTTAAATCTGCTTGATGCTCTATAACCTTGTATTTGAATGTCAATATCCTTCTCTAGGTTTGGGAAGTTCTCAGACATCATCCCTTTGATTAAACTTTTTACTCTTATCTCTTTCTCTATGTCCTCTTTAAGGCCAATCACTCTCAGATTTGCCCTTTTGAGGCCAGTTTATAGATTTTATAGACATGCTTCATTGTTTTTTATTATCTTTTGTCTCCTCTGACCATGGCTTTTCAAATAGCCTGTCTTCAAGCTCACTAATTATTTCTTCTGCTTGATTAATTCTGCTATTAAGTGACTCTGATACATTCTTCAGTATGTCAGTTGCATTTTCAACTCAAAATATCTACCTGATTTTTCTTCACTGTTTAAATCTCTTTGTTAATTTCATCTGATAGAGTTCTGAATCTTGTTATGTTATCTTGAATTTCTTTGAGTTTCCTCAAAACAGCTATTTTAAATTCTCTCTCTGAAAAGTCAAATATCTGTGTTGCTCTAGGATTGGTCTCTGGTTCCTTATTTAGTTTGTTGGTAAGGTTACATTTTTCTGGATGGTCTTTTGCTTGTCGATATTTGTTGGTGTCTGGGCATTGAAGAGTCAGATATTTACTGTAGTCTTTGCAGTCCAGGCTTGTTTGTACCTGTCCTTATTGGACAGGCTTTCTAAGTATTTGAAGGGACGTGGACGTTGTTATCTAAGCCCTACTTGCATCAGGGCGCACCCTAAGCCCAGTGATACTGTCATTCTTACAGACTCATGGATGTACTGCCTTGGATAAGATCTGGAAGAATTCTGTACATTATCCAGCTCTTGTTGACTTTCCTTACTTTCAAAGAAATGAAGTCTAGATCTCTGTCCTGATCCACCTGGAGCTGGGTGTGGGGTGACACACACATCCCTGTTGTCACCACCACTGGGAACTGCACTGGATCAGACCTGAAGCCAGCAGAGAACTGGATCTCTCCAAGGTCCATTGTAACCACTACCTTGCTACCACCTATGTTCACTGAAGTCTCTAAAGCTTTACAGTCAGCAGTTCGTGAGGCCAGCTAGGTTTGTCTAGAAAGGTCATGTGGGAGCTGGGGTCTGGAAGGGGGTCTCACAACTTTGTCTGGTGCCCTATCCTACTATGGCTAAGCTGGTATCCACAATGCTAGAAAAAGTCCTCTTTACTATTCCCTCTCCTCCCCTCACACAGAAGGAAGGAATCCCTTTTGTTGCTGCAAGCTGCACTGCCAAGCAGACCTTTGGGTTTCCTGACTCTGGACCTTAGTTCTTGAATGGAATTTCTGTACCTATCCTGGGCCAGAAGGGAGAGACTGCCCTGAAGCGTGAGTCCCAGGTCTGTCTATGTACTCCACTATTTAATTACATGGCACAAGCAGCACTTTGACCACCCTGGCTTGCGTCTCTCTCACTAGATCATGTGCCCCTCAAGTCCACTGGCTTTGAGCCCAGCACAACACCAAGACCTGCCTAGAAATTGCAGCCCTTATGGACTACACTCCCTTTCAAGTTTATCAAGGACTCCAGAGCACTTTAGCCCACAATGGCGAGGCTTGTGGGATCTCAAGTTCTGACTTCTGGGATGGATGATTCCCTATGGTTAGGCCTGGTCTAAATGCTCCCTCTGGGCATCAACTGAGTTGAACCTGGTTTTGCTTTCTCTGTGACAGGACAGCACTGAGTTCAATCCAGGGACCCACAGTCACTACACTCTCTTTCTCCCAAGTCTACAGATTCTCTGTGCCATGTGGTCACTGCAGCGGGAGGGGGAAGAAGTGGCATCAGCAGTTCAAGGCTGTCTTTCCCACCCTCTTCAGTGCCTCTTTCAGTGATATGAAGTTAAAATCAGGTGCTATAATTGCTCACCTGATTTTTAGTTCTTACGAAGGTGCTATCTTGTGTGTAGACAGTTGTTATATTTGGTGTTCTGTGGCAGTGGGGTGGTGATGAGTCTATTCAGCCATCTTGCTCCACTCTCAACCTGTGTATTACTGAAGGTCTTCCTCTTCTTTATATTCCTACTATATTTCCTGAAACTCACTACATTAAATTGCAGGTGACCCTTGCTTATTACGAAAGAAAGATGCAAGAGCTAATGTTAAGTCTACTAATTAGAGATACATTATCTAATAATAGCTTATTCTTACAAACTACTTTTTACCGTTATATACCAACTTAGACATGTTACCAGCAATTACTCAGCTCACTGGAGTATTTTTTTGAACTGGGAGATATTATCTGCAGATAATTTTTATCTGGAAAAAATATTTAACATTATTTGTGGCATTTCCCACTCCTATGGGCACAATAAAAGCCACATTTTATTAATACTTTAAAAATATGAAGCATAATTATTTTCCCTTAACTCTTGTGGTCAAGAGTTCCAGAGGTCATCATACTAGATATGCAAAGTTCTTTCTGAGCCTTAATCTTCTAGCACCCCCGAGTGAAACATGACATGTGAAAATGTGCATATACTTTCATTAATACTCAAATTGTAACCAAATGTAAGTACTTAGAATGAGAATGTCTGTGTGTTAGGCAATGTACCCCACTATTCAATTACATAATGCCATGTGTCTCTGGAGAGTTGGAGGTTTACTGGGGATGTCAAGTGTCCTGAAACTCTAAAATTATGCTAGGCGGGAGCAAACAAAGAATGCAGAGAGAAGTAAGTAAAAGTAGGTTTTATAGCCATACTCTTTAGAAACATTGAGGGGAAAATAACTTGAAGGCATCTCATAAGGAAGGAAATAAACCAGTGATACCACAAGAATCCACAACCTGACAAGGAAATTTTCTACATTGGGAAATGCTTCTGAAAACATTTATTTCAAACCTGATAACTTTTCATTCTAAGGGACAAGTTTGAGCCAACTTGTTTGGTTATCTGGAAGTAATCTGATAAAAAGAGGCACTAAGTGGTTTTTATAATAAAAGAAAAATTTCTCAGAATGCAACTTTTTTTTTGAGGCAGGGTCTTGCTTATTGCCCAGGCTGGAGTGCATTGGTGTGATCTCAGCTCACTGTAACCTCTACCTCCTGGGTAAGGTGATCCTCCTGCCTCAGCCCCCCAAGTAGCTGGGACTACAGGCATGGGCCACCACAGTGGCTAATTTTTGTATTTTTTAGTAGAGATGGGGTTTTGTCATGTTGGCCAGACTGGTCTCAAACTCCTGGCCTCAGGTGGTCTACCCACTTTGACCTCCCAAAGTGTTGGGATTACAGACATGAGCCACCATGACCAGCCAGAATACAGCTATTTGAAGTAGTTTTCTCTACGTTCAAGAATGAGACACAAATCCTATTTCCCAGTTTATAGATGTGCTTTATCTTCTCTCTACTTAACATTTTTAAATTTGTATTGTAATTAACCATCTACATAACTATTTTCAACTCTAAATAGTGAGCTCCCCTAGAACAAACATTATTTTAATTGAATATAGTGTTTGGTCCTAGTAAGTGCTCAATTAAATGCTTTTTGAAAGCCTAAGTGTGTCAAGCAAAGCTCCTATGATTCTAGATTGAACAAATGACTACTTGATGGAGTCATTGCTGAGATGGGAAAGATCAGTGTGAAGTGCTGAGTTTCAGAAGGCTGTGCTTGAGATGGTTGTTTTATATTAAAATGGAAATGAGAAGTAAACAATTTGATATACTTCTCTGAAGGACTAGAGACAAAACTTTGATTGTCATTAGAATAAAGATGACATTTAGCCATCGAGTTAGACAAAATCACCTTAGGAGAGAAAACAGTAGATCAGTGGGTCTAGAAAAAAATCCATGTGGGCCAAGCATGGTGGCTCATGTCTGTAATCCTTCCATTTTGGAAGGCCAAGGCGAGTGGATCACCTGAGGACAGGAGTTTGAGACCAGCCTGGTCAACATAGTGAGAGACCTCGTCTCTACTGAAAATACAAATATTAGGTGGGTGTAGTGGTGTCCACCTGCAATCCCAGCTACTCAGGAGGCTGAGGCAGGAGAATCACTGGAACTTGGGAAGTGGAGGTTGTAATGAGCTGAGATAGCACCACTACACTCCAGTCTGGTTAACAGAGAAAGACTCTGCCTCAAAAAAAGAAAAAGAAGAAGAAAAGAAAAGAAATAAATAATCCACGTGGAACTCAGACTCAGTCAAATGCGAGAGAACAAGTCAAGAAAGGAAATAGAGGAGGAAAATGCAAAGTATTCTAAAAGCCAGGAGGAGAAAAGTCATTAAGATATGGTGATCAGAAAACATTTCTCATCAGTAAATGTCTACAATCTTGTGCACATGGATGGTCCCCTTAGGATGCGCAAAAGCAATACTCATTCAGTACAAACCGTACTTCTTAGAGTACCCATATAACCGTTCTTTTTCTTCACCTTCCTTACAATATTAAACACATTACATGAGGTGTTACAAAAAGATATAATGATCAAGGTGACAAATCATTGAAAGCTTAATTAGGTTGAAGACAGAGAAGAATCGTTAGATCTGGCAAAATCGAGGGCACTGGTAAACAGGGAAAGATAATCTCAGAAGTGGTGGAGGCAGAAGCCAAATTGGAGTGGAGGTTGAAGAGAAAGTGAACTGTAAGGAAGTAGAGAGGAGGCAGGCATAATTTTTTGAGACAGTTGCCTATAAAAAGAAGTAGGTAAATGGGGTGATAGCTGGAAGGAGATGAGGGATTAGGGTAATGTGTGTATATATATATATGTGTGTATGTGTGTGTATATATATATATGTATATATATATATAATATATATATTATTGTGTGAATTATGGGAGGGATGAGACCATGTTAGAATGGTGATGAGAAAGATCCAGAGAAGAGAGGAACACTGATGAAGGTGAGAGAGGAGATAACTAAAGGAAGAAATCCCTTGACAAGCTGGCAAAGAATAAGAAATAAAGCTCATCAGGGCCTTTGATGAGACTGGAACTTTTTCCAGTGTAGCCAAAGAAGGTAAAATGAACTGGCTGTAAATTTTGGTTTGATTTTTATTGGGTGATAAAATAAGAGGAAATTTTCTCTAATGATGTTCTAGTTATCTATTGCTATGTCCCAAACCACCCCGTAACTTTGTGTCTTAACAATGAATTATTATTTCTCACTGCCTTGGGGTTTGCCGCAATTCAGCTGGGAAGTTCTGCTCCGTGTGGTGTAGCTGAGGGCTCTCATGCTACTGCATTCAACTGGAAGTTTGACCCGAAGAGGTCTTTCAACTTCTAGCATCTTGCTTCATGTAGTCCCATGGGATTCAATACCCTGTCTTTACGGCGTGGCAACTAGCTTCCAAGAGCAACTATTTCCAAGGGGACACCTGATATGCAAGTATTTACCATGCCTTGGTTTGTTTCATCTTTGATAATTTCCCACTGGCCAAGCAAGTCGTATGGCCAAAGCCAGAGTGGACATGGAAGAGACTGTACTAAGATACCAGAAGGTGAAATTCACTAAAGGTCACTAAAGTAACTATCACAGGTTTCTTCCATTTTCTATAACAAAGCATTATTATCTGTTACATGTGAATTAGGAAAGAAATACGAATAGTAAGACTGTCAGGGGAATTAGAAAATCATAATAATATTTTGGGCCAATGCTGCGTGCCTACATGGACTGTATTCATATTTATAATGGATAATGGCCTGAGTCTTCTATTACTGTAATTTTGTGTAATATTATTCAGCTGCTCTCCATTGCACACAAGAGGCAGACAGATTGGTGAGGTCATTTATAAATGTATAGCTCTGGGAGAAAGAATGTGGACAATAGAAAAGTGACACTGTATGTAATATCTACCCTTTGTAGATGTTTTTGTTCTTTTCTAAGAATAGATCAAGCCATCAAAATTTATTTTGTACAAGCCAGTATATTAAGGCCTAGGAGATTGATAAAAAAGGTATTAGACACTGGTCTTGGCCTGAAACATTTTATTTGAAAGGTTGAGGAATGTACACAGTAGTTGAAATATCTTTCTTCCATTATGTGGGCATTAATTGCTTCTTTTTTTGAGATGGAGTTTTGCTCTTGTTGTCCAGGCTGGAGTGCAGTGGTACAATCTCCACTCACTGCAACCTCCACCTCCCGGGTTCAAGAGATTCTCCTGCCTCAGCCTCCCATGTAGCTGAAATTACAGGTATGTACCATCACACCCATCTAATATTTGTATTTTTAGTAGAGACAGGGTTTCATCATGTTGGCCAGGTTGGTCTCGAACTCCTGACCTCAGGTGGTCCACCTGCCTCAGCCTCTCAAAGTGCTGGTATTACAGGTGTGAGCCACCACACCTGGCACGTCTTACTTTTTGATTCATTTTTCTTATTATTCTGCCTCATTTATCCAATTTCATGGAACATTGTCCAAAATTCCCTCAGATTTTCAAACTTTTCTATTTGCTTCCTCTATTAGACTATGTCCAGTTATAAATATAAAAACCATACAAGATACTTGCCACTTGAACACATAGAATTTCGTATAATGAATGAAGTCAACAGATATGGAAGGACTGAAGAAGCAAAAAGAGGACACAGAGGTAACCCAGGAATAGTGACTTCATGAAGAGACTACCATCCTGTGATGGACTGAGTGGTCATGTCCCCCCCCAGATTTAGATGATGAATTCCTCATCCACAATGTAATGACTTTGGGAGTTGGGCCTTTGGGAGGTAATCTGACCATGAGGATAGAGCACTCATAAATGGGATTGGTGCCCTTATAAGAAGGGAGAGTTTTCTCTCTCTCTCTGCTTTCTGCCATGTGAGGATACAAAGCAGGAAGAGGCCCTGACCAGAGCTAACCATGCTGGAACCCTGACCTCAGGCCTCCACCTTCCAGAATTGTGAGAAATAAGTTTTTTGTTTTGTTTTGTTTTTTGAGACTGAGTCTCGCTCTGTCACCCAGGCTGGAGTGCAGTGGTGCAATCTTGGCTCACTGCAACCTCTGCCTCCTGGGTTCAAGCGATTATTCTCCCTCAGCCTACTGAGTAGCTGAGATTACAGATGTGCACCACCACGCCTGGCATTACAGGTGTGAGCCACTGTGCCCCACCCGCATTTATCTTATATGGAGAATAAAACAGTGGTTACCAGAGTTGGTATTGTGGGGAGTTGCGGGGGAAAGGGAGAGATGATGTGGGTCAAAGGATATTATCTAATGCACACCATGAAGACTACAGATAATAATAGTGTATTATATTCAGGAATTTTTTTAAATAAGTAGATTATAGCTGCTCTTGCTGCAGGGGTTGAAATGTGTAACAATGTGAGATGATAGATATGTTAGTATGTTCCACTATAAAACCATTTTACAATATATATATTAAAAATACACAATGAAATTTATTTTATAAATAAAAAACAGCTAATGAAAAGATCATTGAAATTTTGAGCAGCATTTGTGAAATAATCATAGCTTCCTAAATGCAATATTATAGCAGAATACAGGCACTGCAAGCATTTTCCAGTTTTTCATCACATTCTTTCATCTTTGTTATCGATACAAAATGTGCTAATACTTTTGGAATGATTTTCAGAAAATAATTCTGAGACTTAAATAATCATATTCAAGCTTTTTTCCAGAAGGATTTGGGTTTTGATCAACCATTTGGAAGGAGGTGTGAGCAGCCAAAATAAATATTGGCTGGGGTGGGAGGGGAAAAACAAGTATTTTGTTTTTTTATGTTTTAAAAACATATTCTGTGCACCTGAGTTGGGTTTTTATTTTATTTCATCTTTGTTCTCTTTTTCAAATTACATATAGGTAGGGTCAAATTTGGATAATCAATAAACAACCCTCTTTTCCCTCTCCTAAGACTGGTCTTTTTAGAGTTGCCATCACAACCAAAGATTCTATGTTGTTAAAATCTCTTAGTGGTAGTCTCAGGTTAATATGTTACAAGGTAATGACTGCTTATAGAAACAACAGAGCAGAAAATCAATAACATATTTGATTTTTAGAGGTCACCAGCACCTCCAGACATGTGATCCATCCATCTAGTTATCAATGATAAATGTGCAACTAACAGATCTGGCCAACCAATGCCAGAGTAGGCTTTTCTGAAGACGTATCACTGCCTTATCAACCTGTCTAGACCTGATTAGCTCTCTCCTCTTCCTCTGCCCAGTAAAAACAACAGTCCAACTCTTTTAGAGCTGAGATGAGGGCAATAGGAGTCCTACAGTTTTCAGAATCAACTTGGGAGCTGGAGAGGAGTCTAGATGGAAGAAACTGTTGGAGATGCTCCTCTCTTGCTTCACTTCCATTCCTTTTGGGGAGTGACCATCTAAGTATTAGTTAAGTTGTGCTCCCCTGCACCCCTACAGATCCTGATACTACACCCCACCAGTTCTTACCCTGCTCTGTTGTTTCTATAAGAGGCATTACCTTCTAATGTATCATACAATGGACTTATGTATTATGGTTTTTTATTGTCTAAGTCCTTCTAATATACATACTCTATGAGGGCAGGAATCTTTTCACGAATGGAGCCTCATCAGCTAGAACATCTGACTCGCTGTTCCATTTGTTTATAGGAATGAATGGAAAATGTCACCATATTGGAAAGCTTGCTTTCTCTTCAAACTATCTCTTCTCAGCAGCATTCTCATAAGTAGACATAAACATTTTCTGATTCTGAAATAATACTGTGTGTATATTTTAATCACTAATACATATAATTTTATTACATGTGAAACATATGACATGGGTTATTACTAGCTGTTACAAACTAAATTTTACTGGCTTAACAAAATACAAATTTCATTATTGTTCACATAATAGTCCAAATGTGGGTGTTTTGGGTCTGGAGTTGTATTCCCCCAGGTGGCAATTTAGGCATCTAGACTTCTTCAATGTTATGGCTCTGCTGTTCCTTGAGCTCCTCAATCATCAGTGTCCACCTGGATAAAGTGAAAGGGATGGATTTTTGATTATTTTGACCAACTTGGTTACTTCAAGTGACACACATCACTTCGGATAATATTCCATTGATCAGCAATATTCCAATTGCTCCCCCTGGGTGTAACAGTCTGTACAGTCTCTGATTGGCAGCTACTTCCTAGGAACAGCTCTACACTATGGGAGAGGAAGCGTGAATTTTAATGAATTGTTAACCGTTCTCTGCTACATTTCATGATCAAGCTTTCCTGCAGCATACCTCCCCATTGACTGGCTGTATAAGTGACACTAATGATTATAACAGTGTACTGTTATAATTATGCATAACAGTTAGAAGAATATAATGGCTAGTTCATGTCAATATCTTTGGCTGTGCTCAACTTCAGAACATTGGTCATGTTCAGGTTTATTTCAGATGTCTCTTTCTGAGGCCTAGACTAAGTAGCAACAGCACTTGGGGCATACTTTTCTCATAAGTGTGATTGAAAGAGGCCAAAGCAAAACATACATATCTAAATTCTTTTCTTAGATATAGAACAGATTAGCTCTGCTCTAATTTCATTGATCAAAGCAAGTATTATTATCTACATGGGTAATATTACCTGGAATGCTTGTTTTCTTCATCTGTCTACTTAATAGCCACCAAATTACAAAATCTTGTCATTTTAAAAAGTTTTCTTTACCTCTGGACATTGAATATCTTCTTTCTGTTCTTTCCATTCATCTATCTATCTATCCATCCTTTTGAAAATTATTTAATGCTTGCCTACTATGTGTCAAGCATTATTTTACACAATGAAGATATGGCATGAATAAGATCTCCAAAATGTCTCCAATTCCATGAAGCTTATATTTTATTTTTTATGGATGTATGTTTGTATGTATGTTTTTCCAGGACTACCAGGCAAGAATGGAGCTTATATTTTAGTGGAGAAAATAGATATGTGAGCCAAAACATAAATATAATTTCAGAGATTGCTATATTATGAATAAATGGAAATAGGGAAATACAACTGCATAAGGGAAGGAACACTAAATAGTTGGTCAGGGAGAATCTTTCTCAATAATTGAGAATAAAACAACCATGTATGTATAATAAAATATGTCATTCTAATCAGGGTCAAAATACCAAAAGAATCTGTTAAGCTTTTCCCTTTTATTTTATTTCAGTTTTCTTCCTGGCATTCATTTATCATGTTTAAGTTGTCAGGTTAATACAAAGAGGGCTAAGTAGAATAGACTAGGCTGATTGCCAGGGTCTGCAGTGTGCCCAGTTATTTTAAAATTAGGTGGAATCACTTTGTTTGGAGGGCCTTTATGTTTCTAACAAAGCTACAATTGAGCAAGTAAAGTTGAATAATGTTGCCTAATGCATTAGAGTACAAATTTGAAAGATTCAGGAAAAAATGAACACGGATCCTCAGAAATATTTCTCCCTTTCTCTGTTTTTCCTTTTTCTACCCTGCCTCTGTACTGCTTTGGGAATTGATTGGTTTAGTCCCATGATATGACCCTCTAGGGAGGGGTCTGGCTGTGAAGGAGGGCTGGATCTGTCAACCAACATTCAAGGTGTTTTGGGTTATGAAGAACTAGCAATGGATGTAATAAGGTGAACATTTGAGATTTCCAACCTTAGCTTCATATTAATTTCTGCTATATATAAGTATGTATGTCACAAACTTAGTGGCTGAAAATAATACCTGTATTATCTAATAATTCTGTCTAACATGAGTCTCACTGAGCTAAAATCAAGGTGTCAGTGTGTCTAGATTCACTTTTAGAGGCTTTAGGGGAAATCCTTTTTCCATTTTTCCAGCTTCTTTAGCTGAATACACTCCTTGTGGATAGCAAATGATAGCATTTCTTATGGGTTTATGACCCCCTTCTTTCATCTTTAAAGTCCAGCAGTAACTGGTCAAGTTCTCAGGTCACATCTTGCTGAGTTGGCTTCCATTGTCCTCTTTCTCCAATAACAGCCAGGGAACAGATTCCCTGTTTTAAAGATTACTGTGATTAGATTGGATGCACCTGGATAATCCAGACTAATATCCCCATCACAAAGTCCTTCACCATAATCACATGTGTTGAGTCTCCTTTACTTTGTAATGTAGTTACAGGCTGCAGGTTTTAGGCCATGGATGTTTTGAGGGGTGCCATTGTTCTGTCTTCCATAGCTTCTCTTTAAATTTATGGCTGTAGCTTCCTCTATTATGAGAGGCATCACCAGACAGAGCCATTCTTTAATGGGATTAATCTGATTTCTGGTACTGGGCAAGAAAAACAAACCCGTTTTCTTATCATTGCAATGCAACTTGGCTTTTGACCAAGAACTCCATACATCTGGGGGCTGAGTACTCTGTGACATGTTACCAGAAAGCTCCAGTTTGTTTACTTTTGGTAACTGGAGTTTTAGTCACCCCTTGAGGATATTTTATGACAACCTGGAGAAATTGTTTTTATTATACTGGAGATGGAGGCTGTCTTTTTTTCTCTCTCTCTTCCTCTCCGTATGTTTTAGAATTATCCCCTTCTGTCCTTTTGATGGATTTGAAATTGTTCCTGGGAGGAAATGCTGGTGATAATTCTAATTTCAGCTGCTCTTGCTCTAGGGACTGATTTTAGCCTTGTCTTTGATATTGTGCTTCTCTAATCATAATCCTGACTTTCTGAAATATGAGTGTCAGTAGAGAAAAGGCTTGCCAACTCCATCGCTCATTTATCACAGAGACGATGCTTTTAAGGAAGGTCTTAAATGAAGGCATTGTACAAATGCCAAAAAAAAAAAAAAAAGTGCTATGTCTGGGGATTAGGGGAAGCTTCCCATTGTCTGACCTCAATTAGAAAAAGCAGAAATATTTCTGAGGATCTCTTCTAAGATGACTGAAGTGGCTTACCCGGATGTTGGAGTTAACTCTCTCTTAAGCTGAAGATTTTTGCCTTTAGTTATCCAGTAACCTCATTCCTTTACTTCTTTTCAGAAGCTCCTCATGAATTTTTGTAGGGCCCTTTCCTCCGGGCCTGTGGTTGGATTTAAACCTGCTTCTACTGGAAGTGAGGAGGCGTAATTATGCAGCAAGTAATGGAAGGAACTTTATAAGCTCTAAAAAATACACAAACATAATATTAAAATATTTGACTTGAAGTGGAGCTTCCTATTTTTTTCATTATACTCCCATAAGGGGTTTTATAAGGTATATTTTTTCTAGTTACTCTATCATAAAAATTTACTCTAGATATACAGTATATCTGTTCATGTGCTATATATATATCTGTGCTTTACAAGTGAAAAGAATGAGATATTTTGCCCCTTTCCCAAGAACAAAATTCCACCCTACTGGGGAAAATACTTCCCCCATTAGGAATGCATTATGTAAACTGAAGGGACATATTCTATTTTATCTCCTCCCCAATTTCATATTATAGTTGCTTATTTTAAAAGTAAAGCCATACTATCATATGCAGATAGTAATATATTACATATGCAAAAAATACATGAAGAATATCCACTCTCACCTCCCTTTCCAAGTCATAGACAGATTTTTCAATCCATCAAGATACTTTTCTATACACTTATGTATATGTGCATAATAGACACATACTTTACAAAAATATAATTTTGTAAATTTTGACTTTTTCTATGTCAATAGGCATATTATCACAACATTATTACAGAGTATTTTATAGTTGTAAGTGCATTGTTAATTTAGATACACAATATTCTTATCAGATATTTATGTTGTTTCTAACTTATTTTGAGAGAAACAACACTATGATATAGAGCATACCATATCTTTGGACATATCTTTTCAAATATGACTGAATATTTTCTTGAGAGCAATGCATGCAAATACAATCTTCCAGGCAAGGACAATGCACTTTTCAAGGAATTTGATATATGATGCTAAATTTCCCACCTAAACAGCTTGGCTTCTTTTAAAGAACCATAATTATAGCAAAATTCGGACAGGCTTTGGTAAATTCAGTGGGATCTTTCCTATCAATAGAATATCACATTTATATCCAGATGATTGGGCATATTTTTAGAGGGTATAATTGATCAATTGGAACAGAAGCTCTCTGGCGCAAGCAGGAGCTGGAAGGATATTTGTGATGTGCTCAGAATTTTACATGTGTAACTTGGCTCAGCAAAACTATAGGGGCTTGGGGGAACAAAGGAGCAGGGAAAATGATTTTAATCCAAGTTGGTTTTGTGTTTGATCCATTCTAATTTTTGTTCTTTTTATTATTTTTAAATTGTTCACATATTTTTATCCTAGCTTTTATAAATAAATTTGCTGTAGAAGTCAGAGATGGAAGAGATGCAGGCTACAAAGGACCTTCCCAAAACATTTTTTTTTTGGTGGCTTCTCATTAATTCATCAATTCAACAAATATTTATTAAGCAATCAGTCGATGACAGGCACTGCTGCAGGCCCTTCCTGCAGAGGGAAGAGTAAGTACAAAGGTCTGAGATCAGAACATGCTTGGCAATTAGGAATAAGAAGGACAGCAGAGGTGGCTGGAACACAGTGAACCTGGAGGAGAGGCACAAAAGATGAAGTTGGAAAGACAGGCAAGGATTAGTCAACTCATGGCCTTGTAAGACCCACTAGAGAATCCATGTGCATCATATTTCGAGGCCATCCGTTCAACACATATTTTAAAGTTCCTGCTGCATTCCAGGCCCCTAGATAGACAGTGGGTATCTACAGGGGATAAAGACAGGCAGGGCTGTCATGGAGTAAACACTCCAGGGGAGGAAACAGACAGGCATAGAGGCAGTTATAGTTTACTGGGATCATGCTATTATAGATGAAATAGAGGCTTTAGCTGGAGCACAGGAGTAGCAATTCACCCAGATGGTTACAATGTAAAAATCAGTACGTTTTTAATAAAGTGATTCTTTTTTCTTTTAGTAGCCTGCATATATCGTTCTATACTGCTGTAATATATGTATCATGTTATGTTGACAGTAAATTTAAATCATGTGCTCATCTAAATGGATCCTGGAATTAGGGGCTACATTTTTGTTTGTTTGTTTGTGTATTTCATTTTGGCTTCAATTCATGGCAATGAACTTATGATGAAAAAGAAATCATTGAATTAAGGTCTGGCTTCCTGTTTCTCCAAAAGTTCTGGAAAAAGTAACTGGAACTTAGTTAAATGATTAGAATGTTAAGAAAAGCTCACTACAAATCTGGAAGACAGAGTAGGGCAGGAGGGAGTGGGAGCTGCAGTTTGGATCGACTGGTGCTGTTCCTACTTGTTTTGTCAGTTGTGAGTCTCACTTGCTGGTAAATAGTTGGAAATTATATGTATTTTGTTTCCCCTTTAAATGGTAAATTCACTGGGGGAAAGAACAGTTTCTGCTATTGCTTTGTGTGGGCGTATGACAAATGATACGTAAATGAGGAAAAACAATTCTTCGCATTGGGATCTGTTCACAGAAATACATAGAAACATTCTAGAAATCCAGGGCATGTGACTTCCTGATCATTCTAAGGACATTTACCATATGTGTTTAATGTCTCAATTATCTCTATGAATTTAGGAATTTCTGTTATTGTTTTAAACGGCTTGCTGGGGTATGCCCTTGAAAGCTCTTATTCTCAGATCTAAGTACTGTATACTTTAGGGTGATTGCAGGAGAATTTTGGAACATGGGTTTGATTGCAAAGGATCTGAATCTCCAAGGTAACACTGAAATTCCTATTGGCTGAGAACAATTTGTCTTCCCTGCTTGGGTTTTTGTGCTATTTGAAAAGCATTGTAAGGGCAAATTTACTTGGAACATTCAGAGTAGAGGAAATGGAAGAGGCTGCACTATTCTCAATTACCTCCTGTACTTGTTCTGTATAGTTTGTACCTGCTGAGCAACCCAGGACACCACCTCAAATCTCGATCCTGTTAAGATTAACTTCCTCTCATGTTGGAGCTTTCTACTTGTGCATTTCCAGCATCATACTACTTTGTAGTTGTTTTGAGCTAAACTGCCAGCTTAGCTTGGGTATACTTTGACGGCATCTTTCCTCTTTAATTGTGGCAAGCCATTGCAAATGATCACAGATGATCATTTGTCCTTCCTAATTGGATAAGATGTCTGATGATGAGATAAGATCCACCCACTTATCTACTTCATGGCAAAATATTTCTGAAATGAAATTAACAAAAGATGTTTAGAAGGAATTCACAGTGTGGAAGTTTGCATCTTTTCATTTGTAACTTTGCAAAAGATTCAAATTTTATTGTCAGGCAGGCACTGTGCTTGGAGCTGGGGCTCCAGAGGTAAGAAAGATAAACATCATCTCCCTATCTAAAGGAGAATGACATTAAGCAAGCAGTAACACAAATAAACATGCACCTAGAAATGGTGGCAAGAAAAAGGGGAGGGTTCCAGAGAAGATTATTCTTAGATTGACTTTCTAGAGAAGAGGTCCTTGAGTGAACATTTAACTAAGATCTAGAGGTTAAATAGCAAGGGAGACAGGGGAGTGAAGGGAAAGCTTGTCCAGCTGTAGAAAGCATTTGACAAGAGAGCCCTGAGTTGGGAAATCACTTTTTTCATCTGAATCACTGAAAGAGACCTCTGGCTGCAGGGAGTTATCAAAGGGATGAGCATTGTGAAATGTGGCTGGAGAAAGAGAGGGGAGCCAGGTCATAGAAGACCATGTTTATTGTAACAATTATGGGAGAACATTGTAGGGTTAAAGGGATGTGGGTTCATGACATGGTCAGAGCTAATTAATTACAGTATTTTCAATTTTATATATGAAGGCTCTTTATATATAAGTAGGCATTTCTTGATATATAGGAGGGAGAGAGAAGGAGAGAGAAAAACATACATGCATATATACATGCATACGCATGTGTATTTGTATGTGTGTATCCATATTCAAATTCAAATTCAAATTTGAATTTGAAAATATACTTTCAAATTAGTTTTAGAGCAATTTCTTTAAGTTCCTGTTATTATTACTCAAAATGTCTATGGACTGAAGTTTAATTTTTAGGTTAATATTCCATCCTGACCTTGAGTTAGATGTTTAAGGTATGACGTGGGGGTGGGAAAAGCCTCACAGGGAATAATCTGAGGACTGTAATATGAGAATAATGCAGACTGGGTGAACCGTAATGTCTCTCTCCTTTCTTATATTTTAGACTCAGAATCCATGTCATCCTGATGACATTTATTATAAAGAAAACCAAGTTACATCTAAAACTAAAACCAAAGAATAGCCACGTAAGTTTTCAGAACAATTTAAACAATAATAAATTCACAAATAGCCCATGACTCCAGCTAAGGCAAAGAAGACTGAGGTCTCGTTAGGGGTGTCGCTTCTGTGTGGCCCACTGTGATCCTGACTGTTCAGAGCCCTGTCTCTAGATAACACTTTCCTCTGAAATTACTGTGGATTAAATAGAACCTCCGAATAACATGACAAAAAAGAGCAAAGCTGATTTAAGGCCTTTAGTTCAAAAGTCAAGGCTTAGATTTTTCCATTGTCCACTGTTACTTCTACTTGTGTTGTGTTTTTAGTAATCCTTAAGAACTCAGAACCAAAAAATACCAGTGTCTGCTCCTCGTGGACAGTGAGATTCTGATGTGGATCAAGCTACCCTGTCCTAGACGAAATCACTTTCTTCATTTGAATATAGAGAAAGGTAAACGGAACTTACATAAAAGACCAACTAAAGAATATTGGGTCATTGGCACTACATTAAAATTGTGCACAAACAAAATAATCCTTTCTCTTTTCTCACCTAACTCTTCAAGAATGAGGTACACTGCATGGGGATAATAGAATATTTGCAATATCCAAAGATGAACTGCATAAATTAAAAAAAAATACATAATCACTATCTGGATGTCCTCATAATGAGCCATCTCAGTTTTTAGAAACATTCTCTCTCCCTTTTCTTTTTCACAATCTAGTCACACTTCTCCTAAATTTGAGAAGCACAGAAAGTAATTCACCAATGTAATTTTGTAAAACCTAAGGGATATATCTATGGCACAGTGGCTCACTCCTGTAATCCCAGCACTTTGGGAGGACAAGGCAGGCAGATCACTTGAGGTCAGGAGTTCGAGACAAGCCTGGGCAACATGGTAAAACCCTGTCTCTACTAAAAATACAAAAATTAGCCAGACATGGCAGTGCATGCCTGTAGTTCCAGCTACTTGGGAGGCTGAGACTTGAACCTGGGAAGCGGAGATTGCAGTGAGATGAGATCACATCACTGCATTCCAGACTGAGTGACAGAGCAAGACTCTGTCATAAAAAAAAAAGAAAAAGGTTTGAATACTAGGTTAAATTTTATCTGTTGAATTCTCCGTATTGCCATGCATATGCTATGATTTCCTTCCTTCATTTTCCCGGTTTTTTTTTCTTGTTGTTGTTGCACTTTCAATTAAAACTCACTTAAGGAAAATCATATTTAAAAAACTGATAAGAAAACTAAAATTGTCAATACTAAAATGGTGATATCCTGAAAATACCAATAACTATATATTTCTAAAGCAAAGGTTAGTTTTTTTTCCCCCCAAAGTAAATTCAATTCTATTACCTGGACATGCATGGGCTATAAACCTAATGCAGAAGGAAACTGACATATTGGTCTCATAGTTCAATGAACATAAAATCTGTATTTATTTGCAAAATCACTCATTTTACAATTTCCCAGAGCTGGTAGGTTCTTTGCTGTTAGCACCATTAATTTTTATAGCTCTGTGATAGATAAATGTGAAATATGTGTAAAAGCATATGTGCTCATATCTTCCAATGTAGTCAGAGATAATTTTCCATATATAGCAATAATAATGGATAATGGATAATGATAATGATTCTACATTTTAAGCCCTTCCTATATCCTAGGCAGTACGCTAAATACTTCAGGTAGAGTGTCTTTTTAAATCCTCACATGCATCTGTGAATGAGCATCATTATATCCATTTAACAGTTGAGTTCAACAAGGCTTAGTAAGTTAGAGTTGACTTTCCCATTGTTATACAACTATTAAACTGGCATTAGAATTCAGGCTAATTTGACTCATGAAAGAGTATTGGTAATGTTTTGAAAACTGTTAAAAAAATGCCCTTAATATATTTGTAAAACAAATATGCACCATCATACATAGAGGCAAATTATTATTTGACCGTATGGCGACTAGAGCCAGCTTACGCATGTTCACACAGTTTCTGCCACTTGGGCAAGTAATTCAATTTCTCTATAACTAAATTTGAATGTCTGTAAAACAGAGCTTATAATAGTGCCTACCTCACAGGGATGTTGTAAGAATTACATGAAATAATCCTCCAAAAGCACATTGCCTGATACAAATAAAGCATTTGATAAATGGTGGCCATTATTATTATTATTATGCGTTATTATCATTATTACTATTATTACTGAAGTTACAGTTCCATTAAAGGAGATGTTAGCACACAGGAACACAACTTCAATAAGGTTGGATGAAATGTTTTATGGCTCTGTAATTCCATGCTGCTTCCTCTGTGATCTCAGGTACTTAAAAAGATCACAAACATTTCTATCTTTTTATCACAACTGGGACAGACTTCCAAAGGATAATCCCCAGTAGACTGTATCTATGAAACGGCAGGGATTCAGTTTCTACAGAGTTGACTGCCTCAGGGACAGGAGAAATGTTCCAATCATTAATCGGATTTTTCTTCCAACTTACTTTTCTTTAAGATAATATCCCCCTGGGTTGAATCCAAATTAACTGTGCTTTTATTGGGTGCTTAGCATCATGCATTTTCCACGGACACTTTTATTCTGTCACATTTCTTTCCCTTAAGACTTAGGAAATCGACTTACTTGGTAACTTCCTATCACTGTAGGTAGAAATATTGCAAGCAATAGCTACTATAAACTTGTAAAGAAAACTTGCTGATGGCTTCAACATATTTGGGCAAAGAGAAAAAATAGTTATCAACCAGTGGTTTAATAACTCAGTAATCCTTAAGTTTTAAACATGTGTATTGTTTTCCTTAGTTTGGACTTCTTAGTGTTTGATTGACCACTGGGTGGAGGTGATTGATCTGCTGAGAGAAAAACATTCAGAGGGCTCTTGGTTTGTGGAACCTATAGTAGCGTGTGTGTGTGTGTGTGTGTGTGTATGTGTGTTTGCATATACAGTCATGCATTGCTTAACAATAAGGATAATTTCTGAGAAATGTGTCATTAGGCAATTTTGTTGTCATGGAAACATGATAGAGTATACTCATGTAAACCCAGATGGTATAGCCTAATATACACCTAGGCATAAGGTAGAGCCTGTTGCTTCTAGGCTACAAACCTGTACAGCGTGTCATAATACTGAGTACTGCAGGAAAAGGTAACATTGGTAAGTATCTGTGTATCTGAACATATATAATCATAGAGAAGTGCAGGAAAAATATGATATTATAATCTTATGAGACCACAGTTATACAGGGGATCCGTAGTTGACTGCAACATCATTATGTGGCACATAAACTTTCATTTAGAAAAATGAAAGTAGAGGAAAGAAAAAAGAAAATTTGAAGGATATATGAGAGATTTGAAAACTTTGAATCATTATACATTTATAGTTTATTATCCCATGAACAGTTATTTATAATAATTATTGATTGCTTATGAGGAGCAAGTCTCTGTGTAAGTTTGTGTGGGCTTTAAAAAAGATAAATTAATTCTACCTTCAGAAAGCTCATAGCCTTTGAGAGAGAAGCTGATAAACTGATAATCAAGTGCAAGGTAAAAATGAGCAAGTTTACAAGAAAGAAAGAGATGAAGACCAAAGTGAAAAAAAAAAATGAAGAAGAAGAAGAAGAGGAGGAGAAAAGAGAGGAGTTGATGATGTTTGAGTTGGACCTGAAAGGATGGGAAGGGTCTTATTTTGGATAAGATGGTACATGAGCAGGGGAAATGTCTCAGCAAAGTCCGAACACACACGTATCTGATAAGTGTGGGGAGCAGTGGTAGCTTGGTTTGGCCAGAGTGAAGGGCATATGACGAAGCCAAGGGAAAAGAAGATGAAAACTATTCTGGGTTATGCTCGGGGGTCTGGAATCCTATTAGAGGAAGAAAAATCATACTGGTTGTGGCATTTGTTGCAGTAGTTCTTGATTACTTCAGAGAGATCCCGCTTGACATCACTTTAATACATGGGAAGGATGAGAGTTATAAAGGAGTTTTAGGATATTTTCATTTCCTATATCACTAGTGATATTGTTTCAGATAGCTGTGCTATATTAAGCTTTATATGTACACAGAAGGCTTTTGCCAGAAAATGATTGTTTTAATCCCAAATTTACGGTCTGGGATTATGCTTACAAAGTCATTTGACCTTAAGTGTTTTATACATCGCAGGATCTAACGTGATTTCCTTCTGCCTGTCCCTTCATGCGTTCCCTTGACCTTTGCTTAGAGTATAAGGGAATCGAAAGAGGAAAATTTCAATTTCTCAGTTAATTTTTCTAACCTTTCATTTTGGGAAGTAAAATATGTAACCTGCCTCAATTTTTCCACATGGATAATGTTGAGTATTCCTTCATTGACCACTCTCACCACTCGCCTTTTATTTCTTTTGCCATTATTACCACTCTTCATCCTGCTTCTTAAAGTCTCATCCTGCTTCTTAAAGCACGTGTGAGGAAACAATGCATTATAGGGTTGCTCATGACTCTTTAGGGTTATTACAAAATACCCCAAATTTTGAATGCTGACTCTAAGAATGTCAAAGGTTTATAAGTCACTCAGCAGTGAACAAATATTTACCAAGAACCTGTGATATTCTCATCACTTTACCCTAATGATTTAGCAAAGATCAAGCAAAAACCATTGTTGTCATGGAGATTATATTCAAGTGGGGAAAAGGAAAATACCTACACAGGCACCAATAAACTCACATAAACCAATGGAGAGGAAAACAAGAGAAATGTCCAACTTGGATAAGTGCTGATTGGATGTGCATAGAAGACTTCTTTGAAGAGGTAACATTTATGCTGAGATCTGAGTGACAGAAAGAAGTCAGCATTGTATAGGAGATGTAGAGGTTGAGAAGGAATGCTTTCCCCTTTATACTCTGAAACAGTTTCCTGAAAATCAACTAAAAAAATGCAGACAAGAGGCACACAAAATTTATTTTAATGTGCACAGCACAGGGGAATCATGAAGGAATGATTACCTAATAACCTGATGGGGTACAGATGTTTATATGCCTTTCTTCATACGGGAAAGGGAAATGGAAGAAATGTGGTCATATGAGGGATAGTAAATAATTTTTAGGGGGAAAATGAATGGACTTGGAAAACATACAGTGGACTGGGATGAAGTCTGTTTGGCCCACAGAGCAGATAATGGCTGGTAAATGATTATCTTTGAGATACTGAATAAGACAGAAATAGAAGACAATGGCTTATGACAAAAGTCTGTTCAGGTGTGTTGACAGACTTCAGTCTTTCATTTTGCAATATGATTTGAGTTAATGAAACCTTAGGGAAGGGACCAGAGAAAATTGTTTTCTTCTTTGGTAGGTCTGGGCTTTAGGCAATAAGGGAACTTCAGAGAACAACTCCACTCTGTGCTTTCAGAGAGACAGGGGACTGAGAGACAGGAGGAGTGACGGGGAGGTCAGAGAGACCTCAAGGCTGCTTCTTTAGGCCAGCGTGTCACAGTGCTGTATGTTGGGGTATTGGCTTCCATGCTTCAACAGGGACATAAGCATTCCTGGGAGCAGGAATAAACTCAGTGTTTTAGAGAAAGTGAAATGTTAATAAGAATCCATTTTGAGGCCCTTCCAAGTGGCAGGAATTCTGCTAATGGTTTTAAATACACATACTCATTGTTTCATTTGATTTTCATAATCAGTCCCACAAATATTTCCTTCTTATAGACGGTGAAACTGAGGTGAAATAGTGGTTTGAGATCATGATAGGATTGGAACTGAGATTTGTCTGATTGCAAAGCATGTTCTCCCTACGTGTTCCCGTTGTTCTCTTGTCTTATGCTCTGCTTTTCACATCTATTAGGTTATTATGGAACCTAATATTTTAGCATATCCTCCCACTGAGATCATTCCTGCAGAATGGTTCCTCTCCTTGATAGATACATCATCTCCAACTCTTTTCTCTACCCTACTATACATGTGTAAAGGATAGAATGGCAGGTGCAATCTGAGAGCCTGTAGTAGTAGAGCTGAGGAAATGTCTGCAGTACCACCACTGTTTCTGTTCTCTACAAGCAGGCTATGTTTATTGAGCATCCCATGTCTAGAATAGGAGGAGAGTGATTTGGAAACAAGATACTGCCCTGGAATGCAAATATCAAACTAGAACTTGTGATATACACTGTGAACAGAGGGCTGTGTCTTCTTGGGAATGCTGGCTGCCTGCCTGGATAGATTTCCACAAAATGGTGTTAGTGTGCTGAATTTGCCTTGGTACAGGTTTGGCCACAATCTACAGGCTCAGAACCTCCCTCGTCAGATGTCTAGAATAACCAAACTCAAAAGACATGGGAGTTTAGAACTAGAATCCCATTTTGCTTGTTTTCTAATAAGAAACTGTATTAGTCCATTCTCATACCAATATAAAGAAATACCTGAGACTGGGTAATTTATAAAGAAAAGAGGTTTAATTGACTCACCGTTCTGCATGGCTGGGGAGGCCTCAGGAAACTTATAATCATGGTGGAAGGCGCCTCTTCACAGGGCAGCAGGAGAGAGAATGAATGCCAACAGGGGAAATGCCAGACGCCTATGAAACCATCAGATCTCATGAGAACTCACTATCGTGAAAACACCGTGGGGGAAACTGCCTCCATGATTCAATCACTTCTCACTGGGTACCTCCCACAACAAGAGGGAATTATGGGAACTACAATTTAAGATGAGATTTGGGTGGGGACACAGCCAAAGCATATCTTTGTGCCCCGGCCCCTCCCAAATCTCATGTCCTCACATTTCAACACACAATCATGCCCTCCCAATAGTCCCCAATGTCTTAACTCATTCCATCATTAACCCAAAAGGCCAAGTCTAAAGTTTCATCTGAGACAATGCAAGTCCCTTCCACCTATGAGCCTGTAAAATCAAAAGCAAGTTAGTTACTTCCAAGATACAAAGTGGGTACAGGCATTGGGCAAATACACCTGTTCCAAACAAGATGAATTGGCCAAAACAAAGAGGCTACAGGCCACATGCAAGTCCAAAATCCAATAGGGTAGTCATTAAACCTTAAAGTTCCAAAAAGATGTCCTTTGACTCCATGTCTCACATCCAGGTCACACTAATGCAAGACTTGGGCTCCCGTGGCCTCTGGTAGCTCTGTCCCTAAGGCTGTGAATGGTAAAAGAACATTCTTGTTCTATGATAAACAGACTAAGAACATTTTCAACTTCCATTCCTTAACAAATGTGTAAAAGAAAGGAAGGAGTTGAGAGTGGCTATCTTGAAAAACTGTCAAACGAAATTTGCCTTTCAGCCACAATATTTCCAATAGGCAAAATATTCTCACCCTCTTCCCCAAAAGTTTCATGACATGGCAACATCAGATTGAAACTAAGGCTTCATCACTTAAATCATGCCCATGTGCAATGAGGCTTCTTAGTGCAGTTTCTCGGGCACAGCTCCTAGGTTGCAATTCCTGATATTCAAAGGCTTTGAACTAAAAGTACAATTTATCTACACTACACAAATCCAACATACACTGGCAGGTCAGGGGCAGGAAAAGTGTGATGTACAGTCTTGTTCAAAAAAGTTGGGGCTAGAGGGAGGGTGGGGACATAGAAGTCACTGGTTCACAGCAGTTCAGTTCAGTTAGAGTCATGTGGCCAGTTCTTCCTACTCTGCAGGCCAAAAAAAATTGTTGACTAGGGCCCAGTTCTGCTTACTGGTTTTGATCATCTGTGGCTCTTGATTTTGCTCTCTAAGCTCTTGAATCTACTCTCAAATAATGTTTTCTTTTCTATAACAAATAACCTGTACCTGCAAGTGAGTAGTTTTCCCAGCTACTTCCAGCCTTCAAAAGTTTGGGGGCCCAAAGTCTTTTTTTAATTAAAATTTTGAAATGTCTCTGTCCTGTCTAGACAGTGCTGCCAAGTCTTCTTATAATTTTTGTGGGCTTTCTATGAAGCAGATCATACCATATTTCTTTAGAGGAAAGACAGTACCACAAGTTGCCTTTAGACAGGCGCCTTTCCACTTAAGGCTATGGTCAGGGCATTGTGACACAGTGTTTGTGAGATTCCTAGGAGCCCCAGATTCAGAACCTTAAACCTTTCAGAGATGTCAACATGGACTCTTATAGTCAAACCCTTAAACTGATTTTTACCCCAAGGCCATATTTTACTGGCAGACCTCTGAATTTGACCTTTGCTCTGAGGCTTGTTTTTATTTTGAAACCTTTTGCTGCTAAGAAAAGTCTTCATGTCAAATACTGCACTGGAACTATTTCCTTTTATTTCTCCTTGAGAACAAAGCATTTCTTTCCTTAGTAGCTCTGTCTCCTGCAATCCTCTATTGTACATGCCTAAAACAGACCAATTCATGATTTCATCTTCTTCCAGAACTCTCCTTCATTAGGTCCACAATTTCATTAGATACATTTCATATTTTCTGCCTTACAATAGGCAATGTCTTGTCAATTTTTCCCTAATCTATAACACCATTCTCCCTTTTTCTAGCCTCCAATAGCAATTTCCTTGGTAGCTTTAGAACTTCCAGCTGTTCTCCTCACTGTCCTTCAGGCCTCTGTTGTCATGAGTACCAAAACCAGTGCACAAGTTTTTGTTATGGTAGCACTGTACTTCTGATACCAGTCTCAGGTATGTATAACTACATAATTTAGAGATTTAAAAAGCAGTGATTATATTTGCTAAAAATTCTGTGGGTTAAAAATTCAACAGGACACAGTGGGGATGGCTTATCATTGAGCCAAAATGTCTGCTATCTCATCTAAGGTAGCTCAGATAGCTGTGACAGCAACTGGGACAGCTTTACTGAAGTCATATGGCTAGGGTTTCATTTTCATTATTGATTCCCTTTCTTGGTTCTTTTCTCCATGGATAGCTTGAGCTTCCTTACAGCATGGTGATCTCTGAGTGGTCAGATTTCTGTCTTAATGGCTTGTTTTCTTTGGGAGAAAGTGGAAGGTGCCAGAATCAAGGGGAGAAGAAAGACTCCACCTCTTACTGAATAGGAACATAAGTGAGTATAGGGAGAAAAAGAACTGATAGATTAATTACTGGAGACTGTCAGTCAGAGACGTTCTGGTTTAGGGTTTTCCAAACATCCTTGATCATAACCTATAAGAAATATGTGTGGCTTAGGGAATTTCTATATACTTATTGTTTCAAGAAGCAACCTTTACCTCTTTTATATGAAAGGCACTCATATTTTCTAATCTATTCTAATTCATTGTTTTAAAATGTTGGTTACAGACTGTAACACTATTTTACAACTAATGAGTTGAAATGAATATTTCAAAGAACAGTGGTTTTGATTAAAGCCCTTTGTTGTATATATAGCAGAAGTGACTGTAAATAAAAATATACTTCAAAGTAATTTGCCAATGTTCTACATCCTGACAGGCAGAGAAGGGATTAGAATCATGTCTTCTAGTTTAAGCCAAGACCCTTTCAGTCCCACTTGACTTTCTGACCCCACTGTTGAGCCAGTTCCATACCTTCATTTGGTTCTACCAAAAGGTTCATGTGAGTTCTCTGAGTTCACTGTCACCAGATCCAGGACTGTAACACAGGTCTTACACTTTAAACATGGTTACACTTTCTTATTCTATGATAAACAGACTAAGAACATTTTCAACTTCCATTCCTTAACAAACATCTTTATTAAAAAAAAATAGTGGATAGCATTGTGGGGCTTGTGACTGTGAAAATAAAAATATCCCTCAAAGTCGTGGAGTTGCGAGTTGTGAAAAGAGTTATTGTGAGCACAGTTCTGCTGAAAGTGGGAAATGTGTCTCTCACCTTCCAGAATCAGTCAGTTCCAGTATCACAGAGTAAGCATTATTTTCATTCAATGGATTCACATTTCTCTGTTTTAATTACTTACTTAAATATACCTCTAAAACAAGATATGCAAAGTTATTGTGCTGCTATTGAAAGGACTGTTTAAAACGATACTTTATGCCATACACAAAATAATGAATTGCACAGCTTTTTCCTTTGTGGGTTTCTTTGTTTTAAAGGGTGTGGAATTAAATCGAAGTTATGAAATTCTCTTAAATACTGTGGTTAATAAAGAATTCAAGGCTGGTGGCTCGCTCCTGTTATCTCAGCACAATGGGAGGCTGAGGTGGGTGGACCACGAGGTCAGAAGTTGGAGACTAGCCTGACAAACACGGTGAAACCCCGCTTCTACTAAAAATACAAAAATTAGCTGGGTGTGGTGGCATGTGCCTGTAGTCCCAGCTACTCAGGAGGCTGAGGAAGGAGAATCACTTGAACCAGTGAGGAGGAGGTTGCAGTGAGCTGAGATCGTGCTACTACACTTCAGCCTGGGCAACAGAGAGAGACTCTGTCTCAAAAAAAAAAAAAAAAAAAAAAAAGGAAAACAAAGAAAGAAAGAAAGAGAAAGAAAGAAAGAAAGAAACAAACAAACAAAAAGGATTTGTATTTGTTCATTAGTAATGTATGGAATTTGGGCTGGATGTCTCATATTCTGGGATTCTGTAGTCATAGTCTTTCTAGGAAGGGACAGGCTAACCTGTGTTGTATCTATTGTTTTCACCTCTTGGGTCAAGAACACCTACAGATACTAAGGCATCGTTTTGCATTACACTTTCTTTTTTTAATAAGGAAAAAAATATTTCCTAAAGATAGGTTGACAAGGCACGTGGTGAATTTCCAAAATTAACTGTGAAAGGAAGATCATCTGGGCATGACTGAAAGCCATGCATAACCTTTGTGCTCAGATAGCTCATTTCAAAAATGTCACTTTCTGCTTATTAAATGCTACTGTCATTATACTATTTTAAGCATTAAAATTTGTATTCTGGAGCTGAACAGGAATTATTGCTTCTATCTTTGGGCTTATTAGGAATAATTTAAAATTTATTCAAGAGTGATATAAATCACCTTTTTATCATATTTGAATTTGGTTAAATGTTGAAATTTGCAGTACCATTTTTTGTCTTTTATTAGCAGTATTTTAGCATCTATGTATGTAACTCAAGAATATTTTTAAGTATCTTATAAAGAAATGGCATTTTAAATAAAATTTATTTAATTTTTAAGTTCCTAGAATGAGGTTAGGTTGGAATAAATTATGGGACAACGTTGTCTGAAATTTCAGGCTTTTCTTATATAAATAAACAGTTAAAACAGCACCCATGATAGTGACAGTTGAAACACATTTTCATTGTTATATAAATTATTTACTCAGAACTTGCACTAAGGTAAAACCAGATGTTTCATGGAAAATGAAAGTAAAAATCAATTTATTGGAAAGAAAATTGTTTCCTCCTCTGATTTACCACAAAGAACCATGAAATTGTGAGGAGAGAGGGCAGGGAATAAAAAGCAGATTTTTTTAAAGCACCTACCCCCATATTGAAAGACTGGATCTGTTAATTCATCCTGATCATCTGTAATTTACTGAAGATTCTATTCTCTAAATCTCCTCACACTCTCAGTTAATGTAATTTAATTTATTATTTATTTTTTGAGACAGAGTCTCACTCTGTCATCTAGGCTGGAGTGCAGTGGTGTGATCTCAGCTCACTGCAACCTCTGCCTCCCAGGTTCAAGTGACTCTCCTGCCTCAGCCTCCTGACATAGCTGGGATTATAGGTGTGTGCCACCACACCTGGCTAACTTTTGTATTTTTAGTAGAGATGGGGCTTCACCATGTTTGCCAGGCTGGTCTCGAACTCCTGACCTCAAGTGATCCACCTGCCTTTGCCTCCCAAAGTGCTGGGATTACAGGTGTGAGCCACCACACCCTACCCTCACACCTTCATTTTAAAGTTGGATCAATATTTACAAAAAGGACCAGAGGGAAAATTGCTTGAACTTCATGAAAATGTCTACATTAGGCTCTCTCCATCAAACAGGGAATGGAAGAGGGAAGAAGCTTGCCTAGATAAAGAGGGATTCCCCTGGCGAGGCTGGCTAGAGATTAACTTCAGCTTGTGGGCTGAACAAGCAGAGCAGCATGAAGCAAGGAACAAGTATATCAGAACAAACAACAAGCAGCAAACATCCAGAAAATGGGCCAGATTTAAGTAGTAAGTGTCTTCTACAAATTAGGAACTAGATCAAGAAGAGAGAGTATGACAGACCGTGTGGCAGAAGGGTGCTCTTAGCCCAGGTATGGAATGAGCAGCTCTAGATATAGCCAGAATGTGCTCTCTGTGACATAGTTGTAAGAGTTGAAGAGGGACAGGGAGCAGGAGAAATTTAAAGGCCTTGGAACGAGTTGTTTTATTCCTAAAATAACAAAGTTAGTTAAAATTTTCCAGTGCCAGAGGATGAAATTAAAATGCTCATCGTTCATCTGTAAAGAGCTTTTTACATTAGGACTTAATAAATATAATGTTGTCTAAGGTAGCTAAGCTCATTTTGCTGTAACAAAATTAATGAGTGACTTAAATTAGAGAAATTTTCTCATAATTCTTGAGGCTAAAAGTTTAAAATCAAGATAGCAGCATGGTCAGTTTCTGGTGAGGGCTCTCTACGTGGCTTGTAGACTGATTAGACTGGTGCTTTCTCTCTGTGTTCTCATATAGCGCTTGCGCGCGTGCGTGCACACACACACACACACACAGAGAGAGAGAAGAGGGGGAGGGGAGAGAGAGAGAGAGCATGTGCCAGGAGAGAACTCTCTGTTGTCTCTTCCTATAATCAGTCACATCATGAGGGTCCTCCCTTCATGACCTCATCCAAGCCTAATTATCTCCCAAAGGATCTGTCTCCAAATACCATCACATTGGAAATTAGGGCTTCAGCAGCTGAATATTTCTGTGGAAGAATGAAGACACAATTCAGTCAATAGCAACTGTCAATTCTGATCATCCCACAGGCACCATAAGAGCCATATGCTATATTTTGTTTCCCTTGTCATACAACATCTATACTTGGTTTATCATTGAAATTGTTCGTAAATGGATTGCCCAGACTCCTTCTCAATTAATAGTTGTTCTTCTTAATTCTAAGTATGCTGTGTTCTGCAAGAGAAATTTCTCTTTCTTAAATCATTTGATGGATGTAGAGGGGCTTTATCTCATTTTTTTTTTCTGATTCTTTTGGCAAAGAAAATGAAATGGCATTTGCTCACAATTGGAGTAAATCCAATCATATCTCTCTTCCATTCCAAAGGCCACCTTCTCATCTGTGTGGGAAAGGGAGAAGTTGTTGCCAGTGTTGTTCATCAACCGTTGCTTCCCTGAATTCCTTGCCGTGCTCAGACCTGCCATTGACAGCCTCACTGCCTGGGAATCCCACACTGTAGTCTCCCATCAATGCAGTGCAGCTACCTAGGCATAGGCTCAGCAGATGCTTAAGTTCTTACCCTGTTATTTCTCTCCATAGTCTATGTTGGAGTATCAGACTTCAGTGAAGGATCAAAGAAAACAAAAGTAAATTATAATATAAGAGGATGAAAAATGAAAATCTTATTGTTAGTACAATTGTTTCCATATGATGAAATTACCCATCTCATGGACACATACTAATTTCTAGCCTTAGGTTAACCCCTCCATTCTTAGAGCACCTCTCTCTTCAGTCTTCTGCCCTCAAAGAATTCCCTCAATCCCTCTCCATTCAATCTCTAGAACTCAGTGTTTGTGGCAAATAATTTCTCAGAGCCTGTATTTGGTCAACAGTCATTTCTTTCTATTGAGGAGGGCAGGAAACAAGTTTCAGAAGAATAATCTCGATGAACTTTGGTTCTTCCAAGTCCTGACTGAAACTATGTTAACCTTGTTCATTTATAGTTTTACTTTATTGGGGTTCGGATTTTTGTGTATAATGTGATGACTTACTAAAATCATATGAAAATTAATGTACTAGATTTCAATACCAGTATAACGTATGCTAAGTTAGGTGGTACAGTTATTCATTGCTTTGGGTCCCTCCAAAAATACTGACTGCATCATTTTCACCCCATTTTGTCTCTAGGCTTTTCACTTTGGGCATTAAAAGACTTTACTGCTACAGCCCCCTGGAAAATAACATCTAGTTCTACCCAGTATGGGTTAATGCAAATTCTAGACACATTACGAACCTTCCCCTCAAAAAGCAGTTTGGTTGTAGTGAGTAAAACCATCACCATAGGTATGTTGGGACAGAATATTTGAAACAGGAGTGATCTAGAAAGGTGAAATACATAGTCACTGCTAGAATATTTGATCGATTCCCTGTTGCTGAAGGCTCAATTGATAGGTGAAGCAGCCATCTAAATTATCCTTAAGCAGTTTCCACTCCTTTACCATGTTTTAATAAAACTCTTCTACATAAATTAGGCCAATCAAAAATAAAAATAAGAAAGGAAAAAAAGAAAAAATCAGGTCTTTCCTGATTTGTGCCTTGAGACCCTTCTCTTTAGCTTGTTAGTTCCTCACAGTCTTACAACTCTAAGCTGTACCATCAGTTTACGGTATATGCTACCATCTACTGTAAGCAACTATATTCTGCTACATTGCATAATAAAGATAATCACTATAATCGTATATCAACACAATGAGATAATGAGATAATAACAAGACTCAAGTACCTTCCTTGAATGCTAAACAATTGATTTTAGTCACAGGCATTTGCCAGCCTGTTCCATGCTACTGTATGGTATCAGAAGTTTATATTCAGTCGGTAAAGGGGCATCCAGCAGGCTGTGCAATGCATTGGTACACATATCTGTTGTGAGTTTCCAGAAGTTATTCCTGAAACTTACATATCACTCTCTGAGTTATTCTCTTTAAAACTCCCGAGGGCGTTCTGATGTGTCAGTGGAACATATCTAATAAATTCATTCCGAGACAGCATTTGGAATATCATCATGAGAGATCTTAAGAACAAACACAAACAAATAGACCATAATCAACAATACTTGGAGATATAAAGATTAACTTGTCTAACCTCATAAGATTTTCATATCAATTTCCCCTGAAATATCAGACCTGTCTGTATGGAAGCTATTTATGTGACCTAAGACAGATATTAAGTCTAGCAGGCTGGGAAATTTTTATCCTAAATGCACGCAAGGTGTGTTCACCTGTAAAAACCACATCAGTAAAAGGGTGCAATCTGTATGGTGTTTTTGACTAATAGTGCTAACAGAGACTCTATTTTTTTTTCCTCCTGCGTTTCTTTCTCAATTCTAGCAGGTTAATTTTTACAAAATTTATGATTGCTTTTATCCAATATGTTACGTCTGAAAGCTTCTATTTAGGCATTCTAAGGCAAATGGGTGAACGGTCCTGGTTTTAATGCGCTTATCAGTGTTAGATGATTAATATCAGTTTAAAGATGACTATTATTCTGCCATCAGGTTTTCTAAATATGGGAAATGCTTGACTCTTTGGTTGACTTTTATTCCGACCCTCAAACCAAGAATGAAGCAGACTACCCCTCTGGTCTAAAGTTTATTGTGGTGAACCCATGTGCAAATCATTTTTGAAAACTTTCCATTATACTCATCAATTTCACTACATTTTTTTTGTTTTTTAGTGTCGGCCAAACCAAGACCCCATAGTGATGAATATTCCAAGAAGATTCCACCTCCCAAACCGAAGCGGAACCCGAACACTCAGCTGAGCACATCTTTCGATGAAACGTACATCAAAAAGCACGGGGCGCCCCGGAGGACGTCGCTGCCCCGGGACTCCTCCCTGTCCCAGATGGGCAGCCCTGCAGGAGACCCCGAGGAAGAGGAGCCCGTGTACATCGAGATGGTGGGGAACATTCTCAGAGACTTCAGGAAGGAGGACGACGACCAGAGCGAGGCCGTCTACGAGGAAATGAAGTACCCTATCTTTGATGACTTGGGCCAGGACGCTAAATGTGATTTCGACCATCACAGCTGTTCTTCGCAGTGTGCTACTCCCACGGTGCCTGACTTGGACTTCGCCAAGGCCTCAGTGCCATGCCCCCCCAAAGGGCTGCTTTGCGACATCCCCCCGCCCTTCCCCAACCTGCTTTCTCACAGACCCCCGCTGCTGGTATTCCCCCCCGCCCCCGTGCATTGCTCCCCCAACTCCGACGAGTCCCCGCTCACCCCCTTGGAGGTCACCAAGCTTCCCGTGCTGGAAAACGTGTCTTACATGAAACAGCCAGCGGGGGCGTCGCCCTCCGCGCTGCCGTCCCACGTCCCCAGCCATGCAAAACTGGAGAAAGAGCAGGCCGCGGCCCTGGGACCTGCCTCTGCCACCCCTGCGCTCTCCTCCTCCCCCCCGCCCCCGTCCACGCTGTACCGAACCCAGTCCCCCCACGGCTACCCTAAAAGCCACTCCACGTCTCCCTCCCCGGTGAGCATGGGGAGGTCACTGACTCCTCTGAGCCTCAAGAGGCCTCCCCCCTACGACGCTGTGCATTCGGGCAGCCTCTCCAGGAGCTCTTCTTCAGTGCCTCACTCGACCCCCAGACCCGTGTCTCAAGACGGGGCCAAGATGGTCAATGCGGCAGTGAACACCTACGGGGCGGCCCCGGGTGGCTCCCGGTCCCGGACACCCACGAGCCCCCTGGAGGAGCTGACCAGCCTCTTCTCCTCCGGCCGCAGCCTGCTGCGCAAGTCATCCAGTGGCCGGCGCTCCAAAGAGCCTGCAGAGAGTAAGTGTGCAGGGCCTGCCTGAGCCCAGAGCCCACTGCCAGGCTTAAAACCAGGGTGAAGTCCATTGTGTGCGTATAACGCACGCAGTATTGAGTCTCAAGGCCTTGGAGTTGGAATCTTAGCATGCAAAATGTATTAGTTCACTTTTGCCATGCTAGGCCAAAGAGTGTATCCTGAAAGTATTAAAAATGGTAGTCTGCACAGTATACCAATACCTATTTAAAAGAAGAATGATTTTGAAAAGTTAGGTATAAAATCTAAATTCTTACAATGGTCCTGGAAAGCTGAAAAGTGAAAATAGGGACCGCTATGGAATTTTAGGTATGTGCAGATAACACATGGAGTGCGTGGTCTTGAGGCCTTTTAGTTGCAATCTTAACATGCAAAATGTCCTAATTCACTTTTGCCGTACTAAGTCAAATAGTATATCTTGAATGTAAGCTGAAAGAATTAAAAATGACAATCTGCACAATATAACATTTCCTATTTAAAAGAAGAGTGATTAAAAAACTAAAGTATACAATCTAAATTCTTACAATGGCCCTGGAAAGTCAAACAGTAAAAACAGAGACCACTATTGAATTTGTAGGTAAATACCTTGATTTGGAGGTGGAGGGGGGGAATTAAACCTTCAAACATGCAATTGTTAAATGTTAAAACTCACCGTCATCTTATATTAAAAAACTGCTTAAGCAAATTCGTATTAGAAAACGTCTGTTGGAAAGAAAGTAGTTTGATTAGAATTTAGGATCTTTTTTTTTCTTTGCCATAACAAATGATTCTCTCTATATACTTCGTGTTCTTATATTTTTACCTTTACTATGAGAATAGAACCGTTGTTTTCCTTGTAAAAGCCACAGTGATTCACACCTATTTCTATGGTACTCTTCCTAGATCCATCAATGCATAACTTACAGAAGAATCACTAAGGTGGTGAACATTATTTTTACTACTGAATTTCAAAGACCATGAAATTTCTATATCTGAAAAACTAACCATTTTTTGAGTTCCAAATCAATTCGCAAGTATATGGTGAAGTCAAAACAGACCCAGATTAGTTTTTTTCTATGTCCATTTCATTAAATTACATTTCTTTCTCTTACTTAAAAATGCCTTAGGCACCTAAGCTGATAATTAATCTCTCACATCTCAAGTAATCTCTCACATGATTTTTTATTTATCTATTCATATAGTCATACTGCGAACTTTCCTTAAAGGAAAAGAAATCCTCAATATTTTTGATGATGAAAATGATAATTGCATTTTTGATATAATTAATATTCATTGATAGTTATAAGCCACTAATTCTTTTTTCCCTTTACACAGAGATTTCTGAAAATGTTACCTATTTCAATAATTGCCCCCAAAACATTTTAATTGCCTAACTGAAAGGCAGACATTTTTAATATATTAGGCGTGTCTGGAGTTATATTCATGCGTATGTACATACATACATAAAATTCTTTTAAGAATTGAATTTAAAACTAGGAACAATCTATTTCTAGAGCAGTTGTCAACTCGGGAAATTTTGTCCCCCGGGATATTTGGCAATGTCTACAGATGTTATTGGTTGTTACAACTGGGGATGTTACTGACATGTATTGTGTAAACGCCAGAAATGCTGCTTAACAATGTAGAATGCATAAGATGGCTCCCCCACCCCACACAGACACAAAGGATGATCTGGTCTACAATGTCAATAATGTCAACGTTGGAAAACTCTGGTCTAGATAATTTATTAAAGTTTAAAATTTCTTCCAGATAATTGATTGATTGATTTCGTTTTCACACAGATCAAAATAAGGTATTTAGAATAAGAGAAAATATTTTTTAAACATTTTACCTTAAAAATACATAATGGGTATTGTGAAATTAATAGAACTTTCATCTTAGAATTGGTAAGATGATTGGGTTTTCTCCCTACCTATCAGCTTCTTTGGAGGATCCTTAACAGCTCCAGCTGGCAGCTATGCCAATTAGCTAGAAAAAAAAGTATATGTAAAAGAAATGATTAACTAATGAAGCTATTTCAAGAAAAATCCATCTGTTAGAATCAGTCTATGTGCTATATGTCACAGACTTCCTCATTCAACTTCAAAAACGAGCTAAGTGTACTTCTAAAACAAAGCTTGTACATGGAAGACTGGTCAAGGCTCTTTACAGCTTTTAGAGAGCCAAAGATTGAATTATTTCACATGTGCTATTAACCATGCATCACCTCTGCAGAGAAAGGGCATGCCCCTGAGTTACATTAACCTCAGTATTTTACTTTACTTAAATGGAAGGGAGGAAAAACACAGGTAATACAAATGAATAATCAAATGGACAAATCAAATTGCTATTTATTTTTGACTCTCGAGGAAAATGGAAAGACACCTTTAGATACTCACAAAGTCAAAGGGGCTCTCAGAATCTTTCCATAATGCAAAAAGTAGAATCATAATTGTTAATTGGGAGTTAACCAGTAATTTCTGTTGCCGTACACTCATGGATACAATTCTCCCCTTTACTTTTGCCAGACAGGATTTGTGGACCTGTTGATACCTTAGGGGTAGAAAAAGTGATACAAAGTAGTATAACATTTATGACAGTGAGTTTCATTATTTTTTTTTAAGTTTCAGGGATTTTCTACATTTCAGGAATAAAAGTAAAACTGATATCTCTGTTTTCCAAGCCTCTCTTGATTTAATGGAGAAGTAATTGTTGAGAATTTACTAATATTCAATCTAAAACAAATATAATATTTGTTTTAATTAAGGAAAACTATGTCAAATAAAATTGATACCTTAAACTCATTTTTAATAATTTATAAAAGGCACACCTAATATAACAATTTCATGTTTTGAAGATTTATAATTGCTGATGGGGATTGGTCAATAGATAAGAAATAAAATGAGACAAAAGAGATAGATAAATTTCCTTTTGTTTCACAATTTTCTAAACATGGCCTTCACATTCATTGTGATTGGAAGTGGTTTTTTTCCTGGTGGATGGAACATCATATTTATCTATGATTCAGTTAGGACATCTGATAGTCTCTATAGATCTAGTAATTTTTTATTTGGTGACTACTATTAATATATATTTTTAAAATTTGTGCAGAGAGGTGAATGACATGAGACATGTTAGAATTGATTAACTCATATGCTATTGCTATAAATTTTTGTGTCTACATGGTGAGCACGTCAGGTACAAATGTGTTTTATGATAAACTTTGGAGACTTAAAATAACTTACTGCCTATCATTTTCATCTTTCTTTTGCATGTTCTTCTTAAATATATTCATTATGATTTTGATTTGATTTTTAAGAAGATGTAGGTCACAAATGGGCCATTTTATTTTAATAAATCAGGTGTCATGTATCATAGAAATTAGTGATCATATCAAATATTTAACAAGAAATGTTTAACCTGAATATCAGTCCTTTTTCACTCTGTGATAAAGAACTTCCAAGACTGGGTGATTTATAAATAAAAAAGGTTAAATTAACTCACAGTTCCACATGGCTGGGAAGACCTCAGAAAACTTACAATCATGATGGAAGGCGAAGTGGGAAGCAAAGACCTTTCCTGGTGGCAGGAAAGAGAGAGCTCAGAAAGGCAGGGAAGATCGCCTTATAGAATGATTATATTTTGTGAGAACTCACTATCACAAGAACAGTATGGGGAAAACCACCCCTGAGATTCAATCACCTGCCCCTTGGTCCTTCCCTTAACATGTAGGGATTAAGGGGATTACAACTGGAGATGAGATTTGGTTGGGGACACAGAGCCAAACCATATCAGCCTGAATTCAACATAGATGAGTAAATGTCCATTTCTATGAAAAAGTACAAGACCTAGTGAAGAACATAATTAAAATTTACAATCTATTTGAGGGGAGAGAGAGAGATAGAGAAGCAGTAATGGAGAAATGTAAAATGTAGAGAAAAAAATAGAAGATGAAGCAGCAAAGGGATGAGGCTAATGAATGAACTAAGGCACTAATAAGTAAGTGACACCCAGGGGCAGATGAGCATGTGAATACACGTGGGCACCCAGAAGTGAGGCACACAGAAAGAGACTCGTCTTTATTGAAGATGTTTAAGAAAGCTAACAGGCCTTGATCCTGCTAGAACTTTTGGAATCTTCCTCATGGTATCCTCTGAGGTGTTTCCAGCTCTTTGGGTATAGCTCAACTCCTAAATACCTTTGAACAATCCCAGAGTACAAAAGCTTCCAAATCTAGCCCCTAACGCTCTTCAGGTTGCTCCTTTCAGAAAGAGACAGGCAGAATAGGGCAGAAGGCATGGGACTCGGTGGAGCTCCAGAAGCAGGGATGAAAACAAAGGTGCAGGCCCACCCATCTCCTGACATTATTATTGTTATTATTATTATTAAGAGACAGAGTCTGGCTCTCCCACCCAGGCTGGACTGCAGTGATGCCATCTTGGCTCATCACAACCTCTGTCTTCCGGGTTCTAGCAATTTTTCTGCCTCAGCCTCCCGAGTAGCTGGGACTACTGGCGCACGCCACCATACCCTGTTAATTTTTTGTATTTTAGTAGAGACAGGGTTTCACCGTGTTGTCCAGGCTGGTCTCGAACTCCTGAGCTCAGGGAATCCATCCACTTTGACCTCCCAAAGTGCTAGGATTACAGGCATGAGCTACCACACCTGGCCTCCTGTCATTATTATTAAAAGATAAATGATGTCTTTATTGGTATTACCAAAAAAAAGCTATATCATACTCAACCATATTCCACATTATTGGAGATTATTAAGTTTTTATGATTAAATCTCATTTTTTAGCCTTTAAATAGTATTTAATACTTTTTTTTTTCAGTCTCACTCAGTAGCCCAGGCTGGAGTGCAGTGGTTCGATCTCAGCTCAGTGCAACCTCTGACTCCCAGGTTCAAGCGATTCTCCTGCCTCAGCCTCCCAAGTAGCTGGGAGTACAGGCATGTACCACCACATCTGGCTAATACTTTGTACTTTTAATAGGGACAGGGTTTCACCTTGTTGGCCAGGTTGGTCTCGAACTGCTGACCTCAGGGTATTCCCCTGCCTCGGCCTCCCAAAGTTCTGGGATTACAGGCACAAGCCACTGCACCCAGCCGGTATTTGATACTTTTAGATGTTTTATATTTTTCAAATTATAGATATAAATAAGTCTTATAGATCTGATGAAATAGAATTAGGAATCAGATGTCATCTTTGCCTTTTCATTGACTTTCTTTAAAAAAAAAACTCCACATAGAAACCACAGCTCCAAACATACCTACAAACACACAAAACAAACCCACAAAATCCTAAAGACATCTAACCCTTGCCTCACATGCTATATGCAAAGGCAAGCCCACATACCTCTCTCCTTTTTTCTGCTGTGTGAGGTCCAGTGATACTAAAACATTAGGCATTGATTATGAAGGAGCTGCTCCAACTAACTCTTACTAATTTAATTTTTAAAGAATTTATTGGCCGGGCACGGTGGCTCATGCCTGTAATCCTAGCACTTTGGGAGGCCGAGTGGGTGGATCACCTGAGGTCAGGAGTTCAAGACCAGCCTGGCCAACATGATGAAACTCCATCTTAAAAAAAAATAAAAAAAATAATTATTAAAAAAATTCTAAAGTTTATTTTTAAAATATGTCAATTAAAAGAATTATTTTGGAAAAAAGATTTAAAAATATATTTCTATTTTTATATGTTGTTCCATTTGTAAGAAAAAAAGGGTCTACTAATGTATGCTGGCTGTCTTGGTAGCTCAGGGTCATTGTTTTGACAGTCATTGTGCACCTGCCACAAGCTAATGCAAAGTGTCGAGCAAGGTGACCTCAACAGGGGAGGCCTCACAAAAAGGTGGTATCATTGTTTCTGGTCATTCATAATAGCAGTGACACAGTATTGATAGCTTATTAATCTGCTGGGATGTCCTTAGAGTCTATTTAGAACTCAAGTGCCAGCTACTATTATATCATTTAAATTCACTTAAATTGTTATGTGTTTCTAGTGGCTTTCCTACCTCCTCCCTTTCTTTCACGTAGTTTTATTGATGCATCTAGCCTCTTCCCCCATCTCCTCCTCTCCTCCTCTCTTTTCACTCGCTTCCTCATTGCAATATCAAACCAATAATCACTTGTGGATTAAGAAACCAAATGCCCAAACTTGTCTGAGAAGCCTCTCAACTAATAAAAGTATGTGACCTGCAACATAGTGGCTGTGTGACCTGCACTTCCACAGGCCACTTTAATCCACCTACTAGGTCTTGCCTGGAGTTCTAGATTCATATCTGAGAGGTTAGAAATATCAACTTCCCAAAAAATAGGATATCCTAGAAAACATGGAATAAATGTTAGGTTTTATTTTTTTAGGAGGATCTACACATTTTGTTTAGCCTATTTAAAATACATTTTGAGGTTGAATGTGGTGGCTCATTTCTTAATCCCAATACTTTGAGAGGCCAAGGTGGGAGGATTGCTTGAGCTCAGGCTATTGAGACCAGCCTAGGCAACACAGTGAGACCATATCTCTATTAAAAATAAAATATATATATATATATTAGCTGGGCGTGGTGTCACGTGCCTATAGTCCTAGTTTCTTGGGAGGCTGAGACAGGATGATCAATTGAATCTGAGAGTTTGAGAATGCAGTGAGTTATAATCACACCATTATACTCCAGACTGGGCAACAGAGCAAGACCCTGTCTTTAAAAAAGTAAAACAAATTACATGTAGTTTTCAGTAAAACTTAGGAGGTGAAGTAGTTAAGGACTTTATATTCCCTCAGTTTCTTGCTTATGAAAGCAGATGCTGACAAAAAGTAGGACAAAAACAGGTATTGAAAAACCAAAGGGAAGGTTGGAGGAGGGAGTCTATAGTTCTGAATCTCTCCTTTGCAATGGAGAATGAGAGAACTCTCATCCTGCAGGCATGTTGACTTCAGGCAGGACTCCTAGAGGCATGGTGACTTGGACCAACCTGACCAGAGTTCGACGCTAGATTTGGAACCTTTTGTATGCTGGAATTCTTCAAAGGCATTTAGGAGTAGAGCTACACCCAAAGACCTGAAGCCACCTCAGAGCATGCCATAAAGAAGATTCCAAAAATTCTGGCAGGATCAAAACCTGTTCGTTTTCTTAAACATCTCAAATAAAGGCTAATCCCTTTTCAGGTCTTTCCTGCTGTTTGTTGGTTGCTCCCCTGCTAAGAGTCCCACACAGTGACCTCTTGTGGCCTCAGACTGGCTTCAGCCTTAGCAAGGGTCTTTCCAGCAGCTCAGAAAAGAAATCAAGCCAGGACCTGTATAATGATGATTCTCCCAGGACCTGTATAATGATGATTCTCCTAGGATGTGACCTTGGATGTGCTCAGGCTCCAGAGAAGTTTCTTGTGTAGTTCAAAGCATGGTAGGCAAGAGGTAGAAAGCTTAGGTGAGTGGTCCAGGTGCCTGCCTCATATTCACCTGGATGTTGTTTAAAATCCAGATTGCTGGGCTTTATTATAGACCTATTTAATGAGAAACTAGGGGTTGGGCCTGGGATGCTGACTGTTTAATGACAATCCCTGGTCATATTTATGCCTTCAATCAAGCAATAATTTGGGCACATATGGTTAAATATTAGCAGCACCATTTACTGGTATTCAAGAAATCATGGCTTTCATGTAACAAGGTTAAAAGAGAATTTATACAAGAAAAAGAAGAGAGGTGAGAGAAAGTAACAGACAACTCAAAATTAGTGACTGTTGGTTTCCTTTCCTTGACTAAGTTACTGATCACTTGGCAGCTTGCAACGAGGACAGTCAGGGTAATGTGTTTGCAAAAGAAATGACAATGTCACTATCTGCAGATTCTCCCAGAGACATTGAAAGTTTAAGAATGGAGTACATGGTGGGCAGTCTGTGAAGCGCATCTATCCTTGTTTTAGCGCCTCTGTCTTAGCCATGCTGAGTCTGTGCCACTTCCTTCATCAGAATTCCTCAATACTTGAGTTTGAGAACCACTGACAAAAGCTGCTTCAGACAGGAACTGATGCTGCTGGTCAGGAAGGTGAGGAAGAAACCTGAGACTGGCTGGCAGCCATCCTCACCCTAGAAGTCCATCCAAATGTGTCTAGGCTTTTAAAGGGGGAGGACTAGCCAGAGCACGGCAGGCCCTCCAGATGCAGCTATGACTCAGAATGAAAGTGTGCTGTATAGAGTACACCCTCTAGTCCATGTAGGAGATCAGAGGGAACAGCATAACTCATAGGCAATAGGAGAGAATGGAAGTCTTTCTTGTGGGGCACTGGAAGGATGGAATGAGAGCATTACTGGCAATCTGGGGCTCTAGAGGTCATGACTGGGTCAAGGAGCTCAGGAATCGGGCTCACAATGTTAATGAGGAATAAGGTGGTGAGAGTCTTAGAAAATGCCTTGGCCTCAAGCAGGTTTGTCTCAGGAACAATAGCAAGACCAACTAAGCCCAGAGTGGGAGCATCAAAGAAACTAGCGGTAAGAATACGGAAGAAGGCAGTGGCCATCCGCTTCCTCTAGAACACTTCCATGTACTTAATCTTCATGCCATTTACTCGGTACCAGAGCTTTCTAAGAAATTTACAAGTGATTAGTCTTCGTAGCAGTACTCTGAGGCATGTGATGTTGACCTTGCCATTTTAAAGATGGAAAAAACAGTGGCACAACCCACACAATCATGTGGGGAGTGAATCTGGGATTTTGAACCCCGATTATTTGGCTCTAGAGTTTCTTTGACCTAAGGATTCCTTATCTATACTTGATCAAGTTCTCCAAAATTCACCAATTTTCATCAAAAGTCTAAGGGCTCGTGATGTTATCATTCTCAGGGATATCTGCCTAATCTGTACACAAATGGCATGGACTACTTAGTGATGGGTATCAGTTTAGGAAGGGGATGGGAAATCTTTTGGGCACCCTTCAAAACTCACTTTGGAACATCTCAGTCACTGCAAGGAGCTCTGTACCCTAGGTTTCTGAGCTGCCCTTGAAGGCATATGGTCTGCCCAGTGGGCCTCAGAATCGCCTAAATGATCTAAGCAAAAAGATGTGAGTGCTCACCTTACTGCCTCTAAGAAAAACGTAAGAATATATGTTCAGGTTTCTTTGCTAAAAAGATAAGAGTGTTCACCTCAACACCTCTAAGCATAATTTAAGGGTGTATGTGCAGGTTTCTTTGGTCTGTCAGATATGCAATACTGAGCTACTATCCAGAGATACAGGGCTTTTGTCCTCAGTGCTTGCATCTTGCCATAACTATGCAGCAACTTGAGGGCCCATGGCTCCTCCAAGGGGAAAAATAGTTGATTAACTAAAAGCCCCAGCCAATGCACAAAAGCATTGAGCACACTAGCGGCACTAATCTGAAAACTGACTGGAGTAAGACAGACAAAACAACTCCAAGGCGCCCTATGCGAATGCTTCTTAGCACCACCTATTTTCTCTTTATATTTGTGGTACTATGTACTTGAAAGAATCAGACATTCCTCTTTTTCTTTTTCTTCTTCTTTTTTTTTTTTTTTTTTTTTTTAGAAAGAGTCTCAATGTGTAGCTCGCCCAGGCTGGAGTGCAGGGGCGCGATCTCGGCTCACTGCAACCTCCGCCTCCCAGGTTCAAGCAATTCTCTGCCACAGCCTCCTGAGCAGCTGGGATTATAGGCGCCTGCCACCACACCCAGCTAATTTTTGTATTTTTAGTATAGATGGGGTTTCATCATCTTGGCCGGGTTGATCTTGAACTCCTGAGCTTGTGATCTACTCTCCTCAGCCTCCCAAAGTGCTGGGATTACAGGTATGAGCCACCACTCCTGGCCCCACTCATCTTTAAAATTAAACACACACACACACACACACACATACACACACACACACACACACACACACACACACAATTCTTTAGCTGGCCTATTATGTTTTAAAACTGAAGGGATTTTTTTTTTAACAGGATGATGAGGTTAAATGGAGTATAAGTAAAATTCCTTGATTTAGAAACTTTCTGTGTCTCCATGGTTAATTGGGACAATGACATTGTCTGTTTTTCTTATTCAGTTTCTCCTAGAATTGCAATATAGAATCACTGAAGAAGACATAATTTCATAAATAATTGCTCACCTTTCTGGAGGTAGACCGCAGCTGTCCTTGATTGATGCAGGCAGACGTGTTTATCCCCCGTGTTTATATTCTCTGGCTGCTGAATCTTTAAGTGCAATTTCTTGTCAGCAATTTAATCAGCAATTCTCTCCATTAAGAAGAACTCTTTCTGCTTTAGATGTATAAAATGCAGAAACATTTTCAGTTCGGAAATTAAGTTATACCGGTCTATTTTTTTAAACCAAGATTCCCTCAGTAGTAGTTAATGTTATACACATGAAAAACACTAGAACTGATTTTTTTTTCTTTCCTGTTCCATTACTTGGAATAAAACATTTAATTTCTGATTTTTAGAGATTACTGTGTATTGTTGACACTTTGAGAACTTTAAGTAATTAAATATTCAGCATAAATGATTTCCTACTGGCTACATCAAGTTACCTTAGGCATGTCCTGCATTTTAATTAAATACAATCTTGAAGTCTAGCACAAGGCTGGATGTCACAAGAGGTGGTTTCCAATAACAAGCTTTAAGACCTTGGATAAGTTAATTCGACTCAGTTTTCTCACTTTTTGAGTGAAAATATCAGATGCTAAAACTGAGTCCCTTCTGACTTGGCTTCTTGTATGGGGCTTCAGCAGATGACCGACTGATCTGTAAATTTCCAAAGAGGACCCATTTCCTCCTTCTGATACTTTCTGTCTGATGTTGTTCTTGCTTGCTGAAAGGACTTTGCCAGAAACTGCATTAAAAAAATGTCAGCCTAATCCTTGACTCCAAACTCAGTCTATCAATTTTTCCGTGGTGTTTTTCTCATGCTATTGTCTGAGTACTTTCTTCATATTTTTGTAATGATATGAGACTTATTCCAATGCATTGTAAAGATTATTTCTGTCTTATTCTCTCTATTGAGACAAAGGACCAGGCAGGACAAGGTACAAACCTTTTCATCATTTTACTTTTTGTAATACTTGATCCAATGCAATCTTTCTCCAAGTTGGTACATGATAAATATTTATTGAACCTGTTGAATTAATAGACGCAGTGACTTAAGAAGGCTATTGAACTTTAGGGGAAAAAGCCATATAAGAAATGTTTGACCGTTAAGTGAAAAAACAAAAATCATCTTCTATGTATGAGTTAGAGCATTCCACATTAAAATCAATATAGTCATTCAGCAAAAAAAGCAGCTATGCTGAATGCGGAATTCAGTACTTCTGCTCTTAAGTGGTATAATTGAAAGAATGGCCATTCCATTCCAGGCAGATTTATTGGAGGAAAAGATATAAAGAATATAGCCATCAAACATTTAAATTAGGACCATTTTATAATGTCAAATTATCGTCAGTTTCTGTACTAATGAATGAGCTGTGAAAATTGATCTCTTTTATATGTTTGTAGAAAGAAAGATATCTTTTTAAAAAGAAAATAACAAACTAACACTTAAGAAAAGGAATTTCAATCTGCTTAACATTATGCATTATTGATCAAAAATAGTAAAGAGAATAAAAATAGGTTAAATGGCTTGTGCGGTGGCTGACGCCTGTAATCCCAGCACTTTTGGAAGCCTGAGGCAAATAGATCACTTGAGGTCAGGAGTTTGAGACCAGCCTGGCCAACATGGCGAAACCCCACCTCTACTAAAAGTACAAAAATTAGTCTGGCGAGGTGGTGGCTGCCTGTAATCCCAGATACTCAGGAGCCTGAGGCAGGAGAATCACTTAAACCCAGGGGGGGCAGAAGTTACAGATCACGCCACTGCACTCCAGCCTGGGTGACACAGTGAGACTCTGTTTCAAAAAACAAAACAACAACAACAAAAAAGATAAAGTAAACACATTCAAGTAGGTCATTTAACATCTTTGTTGGAAAAACATGGCATAAATCCACAGAGCTATCATTACGTGACTGGTGGTCTTAAATATCTGTGATCCCAGGTGAAAAAAATGGGTTTCAGTTTTAAAATATTTGAAAAGTTTTTCTCAGTTTTTGATAAAGTAAACTTTTTGGAATTTGGTAAACGGACGAAAATCCCAAATTTAATTAAATGTCTGTAGTGGTGCATGGTATTTCTTGGTTGAAACAAGCACACTATTGTTGGTGGTGGTGGGAGTTAGGTTAATTAAATGTTCCATCTCTAGTAGAATGACCAATCAACTAGAAAATCTGAGCTACTGCTGGTTCCAAATGGAAGGAGCCAAAATATTAAGGAATCTAAGTGGGAAGTAAGCAGTACTAGTTGCAAGAATTTCAGCATGTGCTGTCTAGCCAACTATATAGCTGGCTGGAAAGGAATCCAGAACAGCTGAACTGAAAGGAAAAAATTCCAATCTATAAGTCTGTAATATTCTTCCGATAATTGATGATGGAGGAAAAACTTTCCTGTACACGTTCTACTGGTCAACTTTCAGTTATAGTCAATAAAATAACATTTTCCTCTGTTTTGCTTTTCTTATTGTAGATGAACTGACATAATTAAGGTAAGAAAGAATAATTCTGGAAAAACAATAGCTAGAAGCGATCATGAAGTAGAGACTGGGGTATTCATGTATTGTTCAACCCTAGATCCAACCTTAGTGCTATGGGTGGATAATTCTAATGTGTCTTTTTGTTCCCATGTCACAAGTAAGAAATCTAGATTCCCAAGAGCTAGAAGGATGGAAAAGGATTTAGTTGTTAGCTGCTCCCAGCAGAATGATCAGAGCTGAAATAAAGTACTGCTCTATTTAAGTCACACATTCTGGACATCAAAATTGTGTTTATGTCTACAAACAACTTTCATTCTTTTGGCTATTAGTTATTAACCACTTAACATAATTAATAACAAGATATACATGTAAAAAAAAATGAAAACTTATTGTCAGTGTTGAAATGGTGAAAGAAAAGTTTTAAACCTAAGAAATTAAAACAGATTACCTCACAGTTGTTTTTCTCTGGGTAATTGATAATCTCACTTGTAGGCTGCAGAATTCATTTTGGGATCTGAACCAAGCTAGGTGTATGGCTCCTTAATGTAAACTATAATCAAATTGTCCACCGATGCTTCATAAAACAGAAGCTTGATTCTATATACAGCATGGTTCTCCATTTAGCTTCCACTTAAGTGAATGTGCTGTGCTTGCTGCCTTCATTTCTTCTCCCTCATTCCAGCCTTAATTTCTTACAACCTGACTTCTGACTTCCTCTTCTACTCACCCCAAAATTACATGAGCCTTCCTAATTGGTCTCTGGTTCTAGCATTTTTTCTTCCCTGTTCTTTTAAACCTTCATGAAACATCTGATATTGTTGATTATTCTATGTAAATAATTTTCTAAGATATGAATTCTAGATATATTTCCCAGGATAGATGCAGTGGTTATTCACAGGCATGTTCATAGTCTCTATAGTCTCCAACTTCTGGCCTCAAGCAATTCTCCTGCATCAGCCTGCCAAGTAGCTGGGGCCACACTCCTGTTTAACATGTTAAGATTTTTCTGTTTATTTTTATGCAATATGGTATCCTCATTAGTAATCATTTTAAAACTGTGTCCCTTCTGCTTCCTATTTTAGATAACTCTGCTCCTTCATTTTTATAAAAAAGTTATTCTGACATGTGACTGACAGTGTTGTAATTAGGTGTTTAAATGTTTGCCTGCCCCACTAAATTGTTAGGACACATACTGAGTCTTTTTTATTGCAGCAAATAGCACATTTTATGGCATAAAGTGCATGCTCAGTATATGTTCAACTATTTGACTGAGTGAATAAATGTGCATCCAATCTCCCCAATTAAATGGTAAGTTTTTGAGGGCAGGGACAGTTTATATTTTTTGTAAATTTCCAAGGTCTCTATGACTGAATTTTGCACAATCAGTTTATGTTTGTGGATTTATTGATTTTTCTAAAGCTAACTTTTTAAAAATACCACCAGACAATAGAATTACCATGATTAACTAATATTGATTGTAATCTGAGTTTTCAGAGAATGCAAAGATCAACAGTAGTTAAGATATTTAGGAACCAAGTGTTTCAAGGAATATCAATGGAGAATCCAGGTGTAGGTGATTCTTATGTATAATACTGAAAAGAGGAGTCAGTCCCATTACTGATTTGGGAAAACAAACAACAAACAGCAAGATAAATGAATATTATGTTGTAGACTGGGCAATTATTAGCTAGATTGTGGTATTAGCACAGTTCATTTACAGTTTAATTTTCAGAAGATGAAAAATAAGAAAGAATAAAAGTGTACCTTCATTTTATATTTTTGTTTTTAAAAGGTCCTCTGTTTAGCCAGCTTAAAAAGCAACTTCCTTATAGTAGAAGATGGAGTGGAAGGTTATTTGGCATTTGTATATGTATATGTGAAAAAGAAACAGACATAGGAGTTTAATATCCTGGCATTAAAAAATAGATCTGCCATCTAAGAGCTGTTCTTTTTTAAAATATTTATTTCCATAGGTTTTTGGGGAACAGGTGGTGTTGGCTACATAAATAAGTCCTCTAGTGGCGATATTTGAGACTTTGGTGTGCCCATCACCCAAGCAGTATACACTGTACCAAATTTGTAGTCTTTTATCACTCACCTCGCTCCCATCCCTTCTCCTGAATCCTCAAAGTCCATTGTATCATTCTTAGGCCTTTGCATCCTCATAGCTTAGCTCCTACTTATGAGTAAGAACATACAATGTTTGGTTTTCCAATCTTGAGTTCCTTCACTTATGATAATGGTCTCTGATTCCATCTAGGTCACTGCAAATGCTATTATTTCATGGCTGAGTAGTATTCCATGGTGTGTGTATATATACATATATGCCACAGTTTCTTTATCCATTTGTTGACTAATGGGTATTTGGGCTGCTTCTATATTTTTATAATTGTGAAATGTGCTGCTATAAACATGCGTGTGCAGGTATCTTTTTCGTATAATGACTTATTTTCCTTTGGGTAGATACCCAGTAATGGAAATGCTGGATCAAATTATAGTTGTTCTTTTAGGGAAAGCCAAACTTTGTGAGTCTTAGGTTTTAAATATTTATCTCATAGGATTGCTGCTACAACTTAAAGAAAATCATGCACAAGAATATACCTTGTAAATGTTCATTGCTATGCAACTACAGAAGGTGATTGTTTAACTTTCAGATACATGTAAAAAGAATAAATATTTTAGTAAAAGGTAAAATAAGGTTGAAAATGAAATAAATTTTCAGAGATTCCATGTTGTTGTTTGCATAACTTTCTCTTCAATTAGGCTTGGGTAAAGGATCTGACATCTTAAGTGAATCATTCTACAACCGGAAGTTAAGAGCATAAACAATTGGAGAGAATGCAAGCCATTCTGCCTTCCCACAGGAGGGAGGATGTTTTAAGGCTGCTGAATGCTATTTAAGCCTTGAAGCTGGAGGGGCTTCACATCCCATGCAACCCAGTACCCTTGCCCCATAAAGAACAACTCTGAGAACAAAGAGGTCGTCTTTATTGTAGAAAGGACTGAGCAGCATGACACCAGGATTGTGAAAGATGATTTACCAGCAGAAGGAAAAGCTTCAATATCACTGGGTTGTTGATGTATTTTTCAAAAGTATTTTTTTAAATTTTCTGGTTACAAGCAATTTATCTTTTAAAATAAAAAAGAAAATTTTTATTCTATTTTTTGACAGCTTTGCTGTCAATTTTTTCATTTAAAAAATTTTTATTTTAAAAGATAAATTGCTTGTAACCAGAAAATTAAAAAGAAAAATAAAAAAATATAGGAATTAATCAAATAATTAAAAGGAAATCAAGAAGATTTGAAGTACTTAATATCAACAATAATTAGTATGTAGATGGAAGACTGTTAAAAACTATGATGTGTGAAGTGTTGTGTCTAAGTACATTCAAGTAGAAGAATCTCATTTTCTTTTAAAGTGATTACTTAAGATGAAAAAAAGTTAAGGTTAGCGTTTGAAAAATGGAATGTCAGAAAAAAATAACAAACACTCAAATGTTACTTTAAAACATGTGTGCAACCACAAATACATAGAAAGAATGCTAACCTCCTAAATACGGATGAGCTCACATAGAAAAAGGCAATGCATGAAAAGTGACCTTCATAATGGTTTTTTTCTTTAATGTGAAAGGCTGCAGACACAAATAACTTCATTGTCAATTTTCTCATTTAAAAAAAATTAACTTGAATGGCTTCCCTAGTAAAGACTTCATCCAGATGCTAATTAAGCAAGGTTTGTTTTGCACATCAATTTTTAATATTCACTCTTCACACTTAAATGAAACCTGCAGCGTGAGGCTGCTCCAGTTAAAAGCAGTCCTGACCTACTTCCATGTGAAATCAATGGAGGGCTTCAAGAGACTCATGAGTAGCTGATATTTAAGGAAGCCAGGAAGCTCATAATCTGTGTTGGTGTAAAATGTGTGTTTCGCTGGGCTTCAGCCTCCTTCCCCGACACCCCATTCTCTCTCTCTCTGTCTCTTTCTCTTCTCTCTCCCTTGTTCTTCTAAGAATAGAGAAGACTGTGGAAGCTATTGAGCAAGATAAGTGAAGGCATACCCGAGTTCTTGAGTTACATGTCCAGGGGAATTGTGAGATGATGTGTCAGCTACACATGTAATGATTTCCGATTAACAGGAACCTGTAGGTCTGGAATTGAGGAAGGAGAAGAAAGGCTTAAAGAGCACCTGCTTGCATTCAAATATATTCCACACACACAAAAAAAAATCAAATTCACCAGAATATGATCTTCAGATACCTATGCTCTGAGGCCTATGAAAGTAAGAACATATGGTATATGGCAATCTTTTGAAGACTGGTGTGTTAGAAACCCAAATGGAAGGTCATGAAATAGGAGTAAGAATCAAAACCAGCCTGACAGAAGGGCAGCAGTGATCAGGGCATGGCAGAGTATACTGGGCCTCCATCAGGCCAGGGTCCTATTAAAAGCAGGCAAATTCCCTTCAAACTACAGCGGCAAACCTTGATGGCTTTCCATGTGATTACTTAAGAAGAAAAACAGTTAAGGTTAGCATTTGAAAAATGGAATGTCAGAAAAAAATAACAAACACTCAAATGTTACTTTAAAGACTTTTTTTGACCCTGGAGACTTTTTGTCATGTTAAATTCCATGACCCTTGATCCTGGAGACTACTTTTCATGTTACATTCCAGCATACTAAGCTAGAGTGGGCCTAAGCCAGTAAAACTGATGGAAGAAGGTAGGGTAAATTTAGTCACATGCCCCATCCATGATAAGACAAAGAATTCAAATTCCAAGATGTTACTTTGTAATTAGTGTTGAAGTTGAGAACATTTATGCTTTCAAAAAGCATCAATGTTTAAGATCTGTGTTACTGCTTCATAATTTATGCCAACTCTGCAACCCAAATCAATAACTACATAAACATTTTTATTATAAAATATATATAACATAACATTTACAATTTCAACTATTTTTTAAGTGTAAAGTTCAGTGGCAGTAAATGCAGTCATACCATTGTGTGACTGTAAACACCCAAGGGGTTCACCGTGCCCACTGCCGACAGAGCCGATTTCTCAAGACAGGGGAATTGCAATAGAGAAAGAATAATTAATGTAGAGTCAGCTGTAGGAGACCAGAATTTTATTATTACTCAGATTAGTCTCTCTGAGCATTCAGGGAAAGGAGTTTTTAAGGACAACTTGGTGGGTGTTGGGCAGCCAGTGAGTCACGAGTGCTGATTGGTTAGGTAGATGATGAAATTCATAGGGAACTGAAGCTGTCTTGTGCTGAGTGAGTTCCTGAGTGGGGACCACAAGATCAAATGAGTCAGTTTACTGATCTGGGTGGTCCCAGCTGATCCTTCAAGTGCAGGGTCTGCAAAATATCTCAAGTAATGACCTTAGGCTTTACAATAATGATGTTATCCCCAGGAGCAATTTGGAAAGAGTCAGAATCTTGTAGCCTCCAGCTGCATGACTCCTAAACCATAATTTCTAATATTTTGGCTAATTTGTTAGCCCTACAAAGGCAGTCTAGTCCCCGGGCAAGATGGGGATTTGTTTTGGAAAAGGGATGTTATCGTCTTTGTTTTAAACTATAAACTATAAACTAAGTTCCTCCCAAAGTTAGTTCATCATACACCCAGAAATGAACAAGGACAACTTGGAGGTTAGAAGCAAGATGGAGTTGGTTAGGTCAGATCTCTTACACCGTTTCAGTTACAGTTTTGCAATGGCAGTTTCACAACCACCACCACTATTCATCTCAAGAACTTTCATCCTTCCCAACTAAAACTCCATCTCATTAAACAATAATGCCCAATCTCCTCTTCCCACCATTCTACTTTGTCTTGAATACTTCAACTATTCTAGGTAGATTTTATAAGTGGAATTATACAATATTTGTCCTTCAGTTACTGGCTTATTTCACTTAGCATGTCCTTAAGTTTCACCCATGTTGTGCATATTGCAGGATTTCATTATATTTTTAAGGCTGAACAAGTTTCCATTTTAGGGATATACCACATTGCATTTATTTATTCATCCATTGAAGGATATTTGGGTTGTTTCCACCTCTTGGCTATTTTGAGTAACACAAAATATGTGATGGACATGGGTGGTGTATGATTATCTGTTTGAGACCTTGCTTTCTATTCTTTACAAATACCCAGAAGTAGAATTGCTGAATCATGTAATAATTCTCTGTTTAAGTTTTTGAGAAACCTACATACTGTCTTCCATAGCAGCTGTATAATTTTTTATTCCCACTAACAATGCACAAAAGTTCTCATTTTTCTACATCCTTGCTGGCATTTGTTATTTTGTTTTCTTTTTTAAATACCAATCCTATTTGGGTATGAAGTGGTATCTCTTGTGGTTTTGATTTGAATTTCCCTTATGATTAATAATGTTGAGCATCTCTTCACAGGAGTATTGGCCATCTATACACCTTCTTCAGATAAATATCTATCCAAATCCTTTGCCCATTTATTCATTGGGTTACTTGATTTCTTTTTTGTTGTTGTTGTTTAATTGTGTAAGTTCTTTACATAATCTGTATATTAATCCCTTATCAGATATAATATGGTTTGCAAATGTTTTCTCCCATTCCACGGATTGTCTTTTTATTCTGCTGCTAGTGTCCTTTGATGCATAAAAGTTTTAAATTCCTCAATTTTTACTGTTGTTTCCTGTGCTTTTGTTGTTATATTCAAGAAGTTATTGTCAAATCCAAATGAAGCAGTCTCGTGGTCTGAGCTATTACCAGGATTTCTTTGTCTCATGACCATGAAAATTAAGGAGCATGGACACCAAAGTTGAGATTGAAGCAGAAGTTTATTATGCAAAAGAGGAAAGCTCTCTGCAGCCAAGAGGGGACCCAAAAGAGGGCTGCCAGCTATGGGACTCAGTCTGAGGTTTTTATGGACTGGTAGGGGAGGGATGTGCTGACTGGTCTGTGGGCTGTCTTAGAGAACCAATTGGAGGTAGAGGTGAAGGCTTGGCCTGGGACCTTAGCCTGGGACCAATTAGGGGCTGAAGTGATGATTTACCCTATGTAAATGAAGACTTAGCCCACAGGCAATTACAGAAAGGTAGGCATATGTAAAATAGGGGAAAGTGAGAGACTAAGGTGTGCCAAAGGGAGATAAATATGTCTAAAAAGGGGTGGAATTTGTTTATCTGGGTTTACAGAGTAAGCGTTTCCATTCGCGGATGCAGGCTTTTTCTTATCTGGGGCCAACAGTTTGGCTTTGAGGCTGTTCTTCCTTTGAAGGAGTTTTACCGAGGACCCACCCTGCCTGCCTGCCTGACCAGTTTCTTACTTCCTCCTCTCTCACAATGTCATGAATATTTTCCCCTGCATTTTTTTTCTAGGAGTTTTATAGTTTCAGTTCTTACATTTAGGTCTTTGGTATGTTTTGGGTTAACTTATATTTAGTGTAACGTAAGCGTTCTACTTCATTCTTTCACATATGGATATTCAGTTTTCCCAACATAATTTATTGAAAAGACCATCCTTATCCTAGTGAATGATCTTGGCACTTGGTGAAAATCATTTGACTGTATATATAAAAGTTTATTTCTGGGCTATTTTATTCCATTGGTCTATTTGTCTGTCTTATGGCAGTGCTACATGTTTTGGTTACTGTTTTGTAGTAAGTTTTGAAATCAGGAAGTATTTTATTCTTTTTAATGCTATTAATATATAGACATTTTATCCATGTTTATGCATTCATTCAGTCTTTTATTCATTCAATGAATGTTTATGGAACACCTACTCCTCTGTACTAGGCATCATTGTAGGTGCTAGGATCTTTATTTTGAAATCTTAGAAAATAAAATCAAGAATTCAAATGAGGATCAGAGATAATTAATAATGGAAAGAGTATTTTCTAAGTGAAGATGGGCAGTCAAGTTGTTGTTGTTGTTTGAGACGGAGTCTTGCTCTGTCACCCAGGCTGGAGTACAATGGCGCTTCTCAGCTCACTGAAACCTCTACCTCCCTGGTTCAAGCAATTTCCCTGCCTCAGCCTCCCAAGTAGCTGGGATTACAGGCGCAAAGCACCACACCTGACTAATTTCTTTGTATTTTTAGTAGAGATGGGGTTCACCTTGTTGGCCAGACTGGTCTTGAACTTCTGACCTCAGACAATCTGCCCACTGTGGCCTCCCAAAGTGCTGGGATTACAGGCATGAGATACCACGTCCGGCCTCATGAATATTTTTAACAAAGTTATAGATAATAATGAAGACAGGCAGATTCAGAACTGAGCATTTTATTTTTATTTTGAGACAGTCTTGCTCTGTCACCTTGGCTGGAGTGCAGTGATACAGTGCTCACTGCAACCTTCTTCTGGGTTCTAAGTGATTCCAGAACTGAGCATTTTAGAAAGGTGTTTTGTTTTCTTTCTTCTTTGCCTCCACACTGCTCCATTCTGGTTTTCCTGGCCCATGTGTTAATATTATTTTAGGTTCTGAGGCTCACAAAGGCTTGGGTATCCTGGCACCCACTCCAGTGAAATGGTTCTCATGACGCTCAGAAGATAAATGTTTTTGTTTGTTTGGACTTAATCATAACCTTATCTGAAGAATCTTGTATTGCAAATAGGGTCCCTCTTCATTCTTCTCCCATTCTTTCTCTTTTTTCTTTCATTTGTCACTTTCTCTTATTAAGCTGGCGAGCTTAATCCAAAACAATGGGTATTGAAACCCTCTGAGACCTTCATTTTTCATTCAGGTTGATTTTGCCACAAATAAGTCTGTTACTGGGTAATTTATGAAACAAGATACAACAATAAAATATATCCGTAACCTCAGAAATAAGGAATAAAATCTAAGCCATGTACTAATTTTTTTTCATTTAGTTCACAAAAAATAAAAAGGAAATACCACTATCCCCAAGGTATTTTGTGGGTAAACAGTTCATACATGCATTTTGAATGTGTGTGGATGTGAAAGAGTGTGAAGAAAAGAGGATGACAAGAGCTCATTCAAGGCAGCAGATGGCAGACACCCAACCAAAAAAATAAGGAAAACATAGGAAACAAATGAAGCAGAAATGCCACATAAACTTCTGCAGATAAGAACATTTGTACGTTTCCTTTTTGTCTTTAATGTGAATGTCTGGACAGAAGGATCAGTGATTCCCTACTCTTCAACCTTAAATCATGTGTTACAGCTGTGGCTCAATAACTATTTCCTTGGCCTTAGAAATAATCATAGTTAACTCCCTGATATCACAGACAAACTGAAATCCAAAGAGGTTCAATTACTTGGGCAAAACCATAATATTATGAAGAAGCACAATCTGAAACAGAGCTCCAGTTCTCGTATTAAATATTGCTAAGAGATCAATATTTAAATCTATTTCCATTGGTTTTGTCTATGGATTTACTTTATCTTCTTAACTAACTCCATTTAAAATGCCATTTTGGAGGAAAAAAACAAATCTGGTTAATTGGCTTTCCCTAAACAATATCTCTCCTCCACATTTATATGTATATTTTCCCTCAGGAAGACTATGACAAATTTCATATTGGCTACTAATGATTCCTAAACACTGTTATTTTCTATAACCATATTTATTGAGAGAATCAGTGTAGAAATCAGTAAAAAGTATAGTACTGAAACAATCAGTGCAATGACCATCAGTTATAATACTCCTAAAAGGATTACTATTTTTCCCTTACTTTTTTTTTTTTTTTTTTTTTTTTTGAGACACAGTCTTGCTTTGTCTCCCAGTGTCACAGTCTTGGCTCACTGCAAACTCCCAGTGTCACAATCTTGGTTCACTGCAACCTCCACCTCTTGGTTTCAAGCAATTCTCCTGTCTCAGCCTACCAAGTAGCTGGGACCACAGGCACCCACCACCATGCCTGGCTAATTTTTGTATTTTTAGTAGAGATGGGGTTTCACCATATTGGTCATGCTGGTCTCAAATGCCTGACCTCAGGAAATCTGCCTACCTTGGCCTCCCAAAGTGCTGGGATTACAGGCATGAGCCACCATGCCAGACTGCTGCCTTACTTTTTAAATGAAATTTGTATAGCTATGACATCTTTATCTCTCCTAAACATGTATTAGTAATTGTGATTCCAACAATACCAAGTTTTGCATTTACTCACATATTCTCATTAGCCTTTGTAATGGAGGAATTATTTGTCTTGGCATTTAGTGTTTGCTTCAGAAACATTCATGAATGTATTTTCAGAATTATATCTTTTAGGAAGAATGGAAATGATATTTTTCTTCCCATGCATTAATATTTTTAGTGCCTGAATGCCTCTGATTCTTTTAAAGATTGAGACATTTTTCCATCTGCCTGTTAGAATGATTTGAGTCTTAATTAAAGTTGATTGCACCTGTGCATATATTCAGCTACCCACACACTCCCACCTGAGAGTGGAAAAGCTTATCTTCCCTTCAAAAATTAAAAGTGGGAACTGTGATCCTTTTTTTAAAAAAAAATTATAGTCATAGAAGACAGATAATACTGTGAAGTGTTAAATATAATGCCTTCTGGCTGTCTTAGATCAGTGACTTTTTAACCTTCTAATGATTGTTTGTCAGTTGATGCAAAAGAGTTGATATCTTTCTTAATCTGCTGGTTCTCTCTTCATTTATAGAGCAGCCTAGCTGAAGTAGCTAAGTAAAAAAAATCAGAATTTAATAACAAATTCTCACCCACCTACTCACTGGTTGGTTGTGCTTGTTCTTAGATTTGGTGGCCAAGTTTTTCCTTATCTATGAATTTGAGGAATAATCATAATGCAAATAAATAAATAAATGATAACAATCATCTTCAAACTTGGAGTAGTCAAACATTTTTCTTTTAGACGTATAATGTATTTTCCCTAAGGAATTCTAATAAATATAAAATAGATTTTCTCCTATTTATTTATTTCTACTCTTCTTTTCCTTCTCTTGGGGCAAAGAGGACAATTAAAATGCTTTCATTTTAAAATTGGGAAAACAGTAGAATCACAAGATCTAGCTAGTTTACAGAATTAATAACCAAAAGTATGTTAAGTGTTACTAAAAACTTTCTTAAATATAAAACAATGTCTGTTAATCCGGGTTTTGATTGTGGCCCAGGCGTGGTTATTTTTTGAAAGCTCCCATTTCTAATATGCAGTCAAGAACAGGAACATCTAACATAGAATTCATTCTGGTACTTAGTAGAATCCTAGTAGAAGATCATTGAGTCTAAATGCCTCATTTACGGTTAAGCAAATAGAGGCTCAGAAGGGAGAAGTGATTTGCCCAAAGCCTCAGAGTTAATCAGGGCTAAGTTTGAACTGGTACCCAGGGGCTCATAACCCCAAAGTTGATTGTGTACAATGTGGTGGCTGTGCAGTGCTATGACTGGGACTCCCCAGATCAAAGTGTCCAGAGGCATGAACTTTCTGCACTTGGTTTCCAAATTGCTGCTATGAATTTATGTACCTTATTATTAGTACCAATTTTATTTTCTCCAACAACATCTAGGCCATTTCTATTAAAATGTGGTAATAACCCATGCAACAAGAACTTCGATTTTGTTCCACAAATGCCTAATAGTAATTTCCTATGCATGTTAACTCCAGTGTTGAGGATACATAAAAATGTTCTACATTATGTCTTCCCAACCTATAAAATGTCTATTCACAGAGTATTGCTTTGACTTTTCAGTCATTCTCTTTCTATCCTGTTGTTCAAAGGTTATTCTGACATCATCACTTAAAATAGATGAAACAGAAATGGTAGAGGCGTTGATAGAGTTTCACATTTTCTTTTCCTATAGAATGAAGAGTTGATTTGAATTCCTTGCATCCAATAGATAATTGGTCTACTTTTTCCCCATAGCTTTAGTAATCAGAGACTCAGATTCCTCTCTTAAAGCCAAATTCTCTTGAATTCTTATAAAAGGGCCACTCCAATTATAACCATGATTTCTTTATTCTGTTTATACCATTGTTACTTCTCCTAGGGCTTGGCATCGTTTCTTCTGTATTTTGGCTGATTGTTCACACTGCTGGCAGCACCTAGGGCTATTTTGTATGTAAAACCACCCTTCTTCTGTTCTATCATAAGGTATCGTTAATTAGTCAGAAAATCTCCTTGAAACAGGACAGTTTTCTAGTTGTAAGAATATTGGGCTTCAGTAGGGGAGCACTTTTCATTGAACATCATTGCTTGATCATGTATTAAGGCTCACACGAATCCCATTTCACTTTAAACTGAAAAAACAATGTATCATAATTTTACATCTTGGACCTTTCATGTATTTTTTCCCATAGAATTTAAGATCCAGAAGGCATTTCAGAGATGGTATGACTTAAATCGCTTATTTGAGAGATGAATACACAGAGGCAGAGAAAGTAAGAAAATGTACCCAGTGTCACACAGATGATGGCAAAACCATTACCAGGGTCAAGTTTTCCAGCAGTGAAATCCAGCGATCTTTGTGCTATGCCAGTCTATTCAGCATTACTATGATGGGGACAGTAGAAAGGAGAACCAATCTAAAATGACATATGTTTGAGTCCTGTGGCCTCCTTTCTTCAAGAGTATTCTTTTTTAGGTTGTTAGCTTTATGTTAATTTGCTTCATTGAGTCCTATTTAAGACTGACTCTAGCTGCAAGTTTTCTATAACTTTCGGCACATGATGTTGGAATTTGTCGAAAGATAAAGACATCTTAAAACATCCTAAGTCAAAATTTGTATCCGACCCAGGTTATAAAGATTTTACAACCCCACAATCCTATTAGGTCAAGACTGCAGAATTCTAGTTTTCTCTCTAAGAGATTTTCATTGGCTGTTTTTCTATCACAAGAATTGTGAACAACTGAATTTAGAGGGAATAAGAGGAGCTGCAGTACTGTCAGGTCCTAAATGGAAAAGAAGGACTAAAAGCATATCATTGTCATTACAGGGGCCTCAGAGAACTATGGGCATACATATTTAATGCGGTAAATTATAGGGAGACATTTGCATTTTTATGCACTGTTTTGAAGTAAAAAGAGTTGTTGAACAATAAGGACACTTTCTATAATTATGTTCTATTTTTAATATGCAGAGAATTGACTCTGGGTTCAGAGTAGTTATTTAATGAATTCTCAATATACCCTTGTCTGGTATTTCTCTCACTAAATCTTGACATCAGATTAAGACCAGACAATGAGGTTGGTTAACAAGAAATGATTATCTTGTCATTGAACAGTTGATAGATTTTGGAACCCCAATAAAATGATCTTCATCTGGTAGATCGTCACAAATTCTGCTGCATTAGATGCGAACACTAGTTGTTTATAAAAAGATACACTACTAAATGTTTTATATTTCTGCATTTTTAAAACTAGGTCTGTACAACACTTTGGAAAGGATGTTTTAGAAGTTGATGGCGTTCTAATGTTGAGGTGGTGACATCTACATGTCTGTAGATTTCACGTGTCCAGAGATAAGGCAGCACTGATAATAAGCCTTGGACTGGGATAATTATTCTCATGTCTTCCATGTGGTATCTCTCACACACCTTTCCTGGATGAATCTTCCTTTAAAATTGATGGCATCATCATACCCTGCTCCTTGAAAATAAATACAAACTCTGTAGCCTGCCACTTAAAACATTCGATTTGTTGCTTCTTTTCTATGTAAATTCAGGTTTCATAACATTCCAGAGAGTTCAGAATAGTAAATAGAAGGAAATATATTACAAAGAAATACACTCTGTAATACAAAGCCTTCCTTTCAGAAACAGGCTTAACTTATTATGGTGCCTGAAGCATTATTCCTCTCCATCTTTCAAATGTTTTAAGAAGTATTTGGGGTCCTATTTTGTCAGACTGGACGTTTCTGGGCTTTAACTTGCTTGTTTTCTACAAGTCCATGTCTTTGTTCTCTACCAGACAGTGACTTTCCAGAAAGGAGGATCTGTGATTTGCATCTCTTTTGGCTTGTTCTTAGTCCTAAGCCACAACGCCATGCATGTGAATAAATGTGACTAGGGAAGGGAGGATGTTAGCATAGTCGTGGCTCCATTTCCTAGTCACCCTGGAACTGTTCTCCCCTGGACTGTTCTCCTCTTCTATATTTCCAGCCTCATTCCTGCACTCACTTCTCTTCATGTCTTCTCTTTTCATTCCTTCTGTCAGTGGGCCATTGTAATGACACTGACCTGAAACCTCACCTTCTAAACTGTGGCTGTTCCAATTCACCCTACAGATCACTGCCTTTACTTCTTGTCATATTCTTGCTCAAAATCCTTTAATTGACTCCCCATGCCTGTAAAGTCTGTCATCTCTCCTACTAGATTGCCAACTTACTAAAATCAGACAACAGCTGGTATATAATTTTAAATCTCTAAGTCTTCAGGAGAATTACAGGTATTATACCTTTGTGATCTGAATGAACAAACCAAGGATAGGATGGATCAAGAGAGTAAGCTGTAGTCACCTCCAGTCCCAAGTGATACCACTCATACTCTTCTTACATAAGCCTACCTAATGGTGAGGCCTATTGTAAGAGCATAAATAGAGGACCTTACTTTTTGTCCTACCTGTCTTGTTCACCGTCCCTGCAAACAGCTTTCCTCTGGCCATTTCTTAGGCCTAGACGTGCACGTAGCACATTCAGCATCAGCTTTTGGTAGGACAAACCCAAGGAAAGAAGCCAGCCCAAGACCTGGAAGCCAGCATGGGATCAGCAATGCAGGGAGTTCTTGGGTCCAGATTGTATACAGAGAGGTCTGGAAAAGGGGATGAAGGCTCTATATGGGCACAGGTTCTTCACTTCATGGACGCCTTGTCCCAGGTTGAGAGGTGACAGGATGAGAATCAGAGTGAGAATCTCCAAAGTGAGGTATGCAGGGCAGGGACACTGGTTACCCAGAGCTAAGAGTGGTACTTTCTTTCTTTAAATCTGCCCCAAATAAAAGATGTGAAACTCAATGATATCAAAGTGTTAATAGCATCATAATATTTGAGATTTGGAAAAGGTCCTTAAAAGTGCTTTCATGTGGTATGATATCCACACTTTAAAAATGAAGAAATGGGAATCCAGAAAGTATGTGGTAAACTGCAGTCGATACTGTATTTAAATTCAGATAAGTTGGGATTCGTACCTCAGCTTTGTTGTTCACCAAGCAGGTGTTACTAGGCAAGTCATATAACCTCCTTGTGCATTGATTTCTTCATCAGTAAAATGAAGAATATGTGGTTGCCTCGTAGTTCTTGGGAAACATTGATTGTCCTCCATTCATTTCTTCAAATTTCTTCCTACCCTAAATAAAATCTAGAAAGTAGTAGAACTAGGTTAAGATTTCATGTACAGTTGTATTGGTCTTTTTAGGATGCTACAGCAAAATATGGACTGGGTGGAGTAAACATACTTATTTTCTCACAGTTCTAGAGTCTAAGATCATGGTGTTGGCAGATTTGGTCTCTCTTGAGGCTTCTGTCCTTGGCTTGCAGATGGCCAGCTTCTTGTTGGGTGCTCACGTGACCTTTATCTCTGTGTATGCAACCCTTGGTTCTCTCTTCTTGTGAGAACACGAGTCCTGTGGGATTCGAGCCCCTCCCTTGTACTCACATTCACCCTTCATTACCTTGTTAAAGGGCCTATGTCCAAATAGAGTCACATTTTGGGATTAGGACTTGAACATGTGAAATTTAAGGGGATTCCAAATTCTGTCTTCATAACATTCCAGAGGGTTTAGAATAGTAAATATAAGGAAATAGTAAATATAAGAAAATAGTAAATACATGTAAATAATCGAAGACTCCTGTTATATACCAGGGATTATTTTTTCCCCAATATTGTGTTACAGCATAGAATGGGATGGATGTTCTGAATTTCGGCTCCATCTCTGCCAGTAACAGGCTGTGAGTGGGTCATCCATCCATAGTTTTCAAAGTGCGTTCTCTATAACAATATGTCTTTTGGAATTGTTCTTGTAATGGGGGGAGAATCAACCTAGAGAATAAAATTAAGGAATCTCAACATTATATGAACCTTCTAAATATACATAGTGCCTAATAATTCATTAAAGACTTGAAGAAATCTTAAAAGCAGGCCTTTATGTTTAACGCTGTTTAACCAAGCATTTTCAAAAGTTATTAATGATAGAACCATTTTGTTAAGAAATCTATAGTCCATTAACCATTGTAGAGTATTTATGCCACATAGAATTTGTCTTTAGCTTATACCAAAAGCTTAATTCATTGACTTCAAGGTTTCAGCAAGTTGGTTGAATTTGAAATGCAGAAAGGAAGAGAACGGGGAAGGAAGCAAATGTTGAAAATGTGTGGTAGACAGAAATCAAACATAGGCAATGGGATCTACATTACTCTATTAAGGAAAGACAAACCCCTAATTTCCAGGCATTTCCCTTCTCAGATTATATCAAGGACAAAGGAAAACTTATAACACTAGAGCCTAAATTTCTCCTTTATACTGCAACCAGCATTATCTTTTATAAATCATTGTGTGTATGTGTGTTTTGTGTATTCCTATATAAACATTAAATTGCTTTTCTTTGTTCTCAAAATGAGCAATGAAATTCTTTTCAGAAGGAGATCCCATATATCTGACCAGCTCTGTCTCTTCACCCCCAGGTAGTGCCTTTTATCCATTTCTCTCTCCACTCCAGCTACACAGATCTTCCCCTCTTCCAACTTGCCATGGGCATTGCATAAATAGTCCCCTTTGCCTGCAAAACTAATCTAACCCACTCTCACCCTCCCCTGCCATTTTTGAATCACTATTTAATCAAGATTTCTTGACTTCCCTACAAAAAAAAAATCATCTATTGTATCTTTTCATTATATCTATCATCTTTTCTTATAGTTCTTATCAGAGCTTTAATTTCATATGAGTTCATGTAATTATTTTCTCCCTACCTTACATTAGGAATTCTACTCAGGTAGAGGTCCTGGTGTTTTAGTTCACTGTTCTATTCTTCCAGGTCACAGTACCTGGCATGCAAAATGTCTAGGCAGATACAGTGAAGGCATATACCTTTTACCATCGGTTAAACATAATAATAAGAAAATATATATATATATACTTTTCCTCACTTGTCTTTTGTAACAAATAATCCAAAATATTTCAGAGTAAACTACTAAAGCCAGTCTTAGAAAATTCACATTCTTTGTTTTCTGGCTTATTTCAATGTTACCGATGAATATATCTTGGTAATTATGGTTTGGATAACCCAGTACTGTACAGGAGTACTGATCTAGTATGTGTCCCATCTGAAAACTACTACAGGCTTCTTTATGACCATCTACTGAAGTGTCTCAGGAGATGAGTTGTGCATATGATGTACTATCTAGATTTCCATTTCCCACCTCTCATTATACCACTCTTCCTGTTTATATAATCTTCAAATTTTCTAAAAAGAAAATTCTGTTGTTTTTAATAACATGAACAATCCTCCTTAAAATAACCAAAACAAAAGAAAACAAAACAAAGTGAAGCCTTTCTGGAAGGGCTGTTTGTTCAGAGAGACTTACATTCATGTCCTGGTTCCTCCTGTCACCCACTTTTGACTGGTATTGGGTAGCTTACACAACCATTGAAACCCTCAGTTTCCTAAGTGAGTGTTTTAATTTTCTCAGGCTACCCTAACAAAATACCATTGAGTGGGTAGTTTAAACAACAGATGTTTATTTCTTGCAGTTCTAGAAGCTGGGAAGTTCGAAGTCAAGGTGCCAGGACATTCGAGTACTGGTGAGGACTCTCCCCTGGGGTTGGAGATGTCACCTTCTTGCTGTATCCTCACATGGCAGACAGAGAAAGCTCTGTTGTCTCTTCCTCTTCTTATAAAGTCACGAATCCCTTCTTATAAAGGCCTCACCCTCACAACCTCATCTAAACCTAATTACCTCCTAGAGGCCCCACCTTTGGATATCACACCCAATGTGTGTAATAACATCACATCTGAGTCTAGAGCTTCAACATATAAGTTGGGGAGGGGGGTGGGACTCAAATATTTAGTCCATAACAGTGAGTCTTCCCAGTCAACAGGACCCTAAGTTTTGCTTCACAGGGAAGCCTAGAAGGGCTTGGTAAGTGTATTAGTCCGGATTCTCCAGAGGGACAGAACTAGTAGGATATATGTATATATGAAAAGGAATTTATTAGGGAGACTTGACTCACAATCACAAGGTGAAGTCCCATGACAGGCTGTCTGCAAGCTGAGGAACAAGGAAGCCAGTAGTGTTTCAGTCCAAGTCCAAAAGCTTCAAAAGTAGGGAAGCCTACAGTGCAGGCTTTAGTCTATGGCTGAAGGCCCGAGAGCCCCCCGAAAACCACTGGCATAGGTTCAAGGGTCCAAAGGCCAAAGAACCCGGAGTCTACATCTGGGGCAGGAAGCACCCAGACTAGAGAAAGATGAAAGCCAGAAGACTCAGCAAGCCAGCTTATTCTAGCTTCTTCTGCCACTATACTCTACGGGTAGAGTACACTGTACTCTGGGGAGCTGTCAGCTGATTGGTTGGTGCCCACCCATATTTAGGGTAGGTCTTCTTCTCCCAGTCCACTGACTCAAACATCAATCTCCTCTGGCAACACCCTCACGGACACACCCAGAAACAATACTTTATGAGCTATCCAGACATCCTTCAATCCAATCAAGTTGACACCTAATATTAACCATCACAGTAAAAACTGGGGATAATATTTGTAAGGAGTCTAGTGCAGCATCTGACCCATAGTAGCCACTTAATACGTGGTAGATCTAATAACACTGTTGATGCTGCTGTTGTTATAAGATATCATTTAGAACCGATATTCCTGACTTTCCAATAGTAGCTAGAAAACATTAACATCTTTCTTTCTTTCCTTCTTCTTTTTTTTTTTTTTTTTTTTTTGGAACAGGCAGGGGAAAGAAAACATTGAGGGTATTGCCTGTATTTTTTAAACCAAGACCCTTATTTTGTTCAAGTCTCCTAATCAGGTGATGGGAAAAAAGTTGGATCCTGGGTTTGTTAATGATTATAAACAAATCATTAATGTTTTTAAATAGCTCATGTTCTTCATTTATTATATAGTCTAATGTGATTTGATTGGGGAAAGGTAGTCGGAAGGAGAACTAGATTAAACTACGTATAGGTTAATTGAAGACTGTAAGAAGAATGTAGACACTCTCTGAAAATGTAAAGTGAGGGTGTATTTTAAAACAGAACTAATGATATTGTTGGAGTCTCATGAACTATTTTGCTTTTTTCTGAAACTTTGGTATCGTAGAAGTATACAATTTTACACTTAGGAAAATTCTTACAGTTTGTTTTAAATCTATGATTGAATCTGAGAAAACCAAGGCTCAGTAAGAGTTGTTTCCTCAGATTCCCAAAGATTTTATTGAACTGAGCTAAGAATGGACTATAGATCATCTCAACCCCAAGCCAGGATGTTTTACAGTTTATGTATTTCTGGGAAAATACTTTAATTCACTTTTATTTATTCCTAAGTATATCTGATTTATATCTAAATTGTGTATATTAAAAACGGTTAATATTTTCTTTATGAACTTTTTAAATGGATCTATTTTTTAAACCATTTCTTAGAGATTTGGGGGCATTGCTACAATTTTGAATGAAAAACTATTTGAAAAAAATTTTGTTGGCACTAGTCTCATTCAAATATATTAGTATAAATAACATATAAAATATGTAAGCTGTTCAAGTGAATAATTATTCTAAAGATTCATCTACTTGTGCACTTAGCACATATTTTCTGAAGTCAGAGTATTTAAAATATCAATTCAATACCCAATAAAGAGTATCAGTTTTATAAAGGCATTTTATTATAACGAGAGCTAACAAAAGCATCACAGGTTGGATTTTTGACCTGTATTTGTCAACCTAATTTCTCTGTCTTTTAATTTTTCTGTCAGTATGCCAATAAAAATATTGTCTTCATTTTGAGAAATAATATCTGTTAAAATCGTATGAGGAGTTGGGCAGAAGCTGAATACTACATGAATTTATCATTAGAATTAAGAGTTACATCTAGAGAATAGTCCAACTGCTTTTGCAAACAATTCCAAAACCTCATCGGTGTACTGGAATAGGACTCATTTCTGGGTTATGTCACAAGCCGTGATTTTTGTCACAGGCAAGGTGACAACCAATTAGTGAATTCAGTGAAAGATGGGCTACTCTTCCCCCTTATTGGGAAGTTTTCACCTAGTAGGTCTGACAGACTCTAAAATGTCAAAAAAATTCCAGCCAGCACAAGAAAGCAAAAGGATGAGGATTTTACAGGAAGTCTGATGCCTAGACCTGGAAGTAGCGTATGTCATTTCCGCCCACATTGTAATGGCTACACCTCGGTTGTACGGCTCTCCCTAGCTGAAAGGAATGCTCATAAACATGGCTTAACTGGATGCCCAGAGAGAAGGACAGAGGGATTTGGTCAGCATGCAGCTAGTCTCTTGACTTCTGCAGTGCAAACAAACAAAAAGATAGATTGTGTTCTCTGAGAAAATTGCACTGCTCTGCCCTGCAATACTAGAATTTCTCAAAAAAGTGTTACTGAAATATGCCAACACCTGAGATCTACTACTAATGAGAGTTTTTTTGGCAGGAATAATTTGGTGGTAATCTCTCTACAATCCTCATATACCCTGATAGAAACTGAATGATTCCATTATCTGGATGTTTGGTGGAGAGATTTTCAAGGCCAGACATGGTCTTAAAAATTCTGTTTACTCTAATTGTTCAACACCCACTTATGAGTGGTCACAGGGAGGGGAACATCACACACAGGGACTTGTCGGTGGGTGAGGATATGATAGGGGAAGGAGAGCATTAGAAGAAATATCTAATGTGGATGATGGGGTGATGGGTGCAGCAAACCACCACGGAACTTGTATACCTATGTAACAAACCCACATGTTCTGCACATGTACCCCAGAACTTAAAGTATAATTGAATAAATAAATAGAAAAATATATATTTATTATTCCATGCTTTGAAAATTTATTACTTGCAACTATTTTATGGAGAACAGTTGCGTATAAGTCAGTGTGTGTGTTCCCCTGTGTTACAGTGAGAGGTGCACACCACATGGTGTTGGTTATCCTGATATAAAACTAAAACTCTCACTCTCCCAGTCTCCCGGTCACCCTGACCTGTATTCTAATATTGAATGTCACAGTGTGTTTTAAAACTGTGGTGTCGGGAGCTGATTAGAGGCTGACGGACAGAGAAGTTTACCTACAAGCCCTGGAAAGTGCTGGGGGCTTCTCAGTGCACTTCTATTACTCCAACCTCTAAGTCTCTAAGGAAAAGAGGGCAAAGGCCCTCGTGTTTCCACCACAAAAGAGCATGGCAGAGCAGGGACAACGTTTTATATTTCATTATTTTTTCTCTCTTGTGTAAACTCTGTTGAAGAAACTCTGATAAAGAAAAAACATGTTTCTTTCTTTATTAGGTCTCTGCTAATTGCTATTTGTGTAACCTTGGACAGGTTGTGTGAAGGCTCTATGCTGTTTACACCTGTAAAGTGATTAGGATTCTTTGCATATCCCACTTGACTTCCATGTGCCTCATCTATTTGTAAACCATCATTTTATCTTGTGTGCCTTCTTAAACACAAACCTGGGCTTTCTTTCCAATTGTATTTAAAACCTTGGAATCTCCAAATGACTGGGCTATTATTGTCCTTTTTCTCTATATATTTGAAGAGAAGGCATTCCTTAGATGTAAAAATTGACATAGTTGACCCCAAATAACAGAGTTTACTCAAGAAAGAAAGAATAATAAAAAATAAAAAAATGCCCCGCTCCTCCGTGCTCTTTCATGGTGGAGGCACAGGGCCTTTGTCCTCTTTTCCTTACAGACTTGGAGGATGGAGTAATCAAAGTGCAATGAGCAGCCCGGTACACGTACTGGGCTTGTAGGTAAACTTCTCTGTCTGGCTGGCTCTAATCAGCTCCAGAAACCACAGCTCTAAAACACACTGTGACATTCAATTAGAATACAGGTCAGGGTGACTAGTAGAGTGAGAGTTCTAGATTTGTATCAGGACTATCAACAACTAACAAATGGTGGCACTGGAAAGAAAGCCGACTTGAGTTCTGTGTAAATTCAAAATTGAGCCAAGGTTTCCCATGAGGTAGGAACTGGTCTTCCCCGGAGTTATCCTCTGAGAGGCAGGACAGCCATCTCAGTAATGACAAACACACACCTTACCTTGAGTGAGCTGTTGCAAGTGGTGATTTCCAAGGGCTCTTTCAGTTCTGAAATTTGATGACTGAATCTAATACCCATCTGATAATGCAACTTAGTTCAGTGCCTCCTTTAGTGCTTTAAATGTGTTGTATTTTCCGCTTCATTAATCTGCTTTGATCACTTCTCATTATTTTCATTGTTCAGTAGTTGGAGTAGCATGGAGTGTCGTTGATGCTGTTGATTATGCCAACATGCGGCAACAACTTGGAAGCATTCTTTATGTCCACAGGATATAAAGGAAGCTCAATGCTCATCAGCTACAGGCCTTTGGCCTCTCTGTTTCCAGGCACAATCAGAGTCCATGTTTTGTAACTAAGGGATCTCTATGTGAGATTTTGACATTTCAAAAATCACAGCCGTGGCTCATGCCTGTAATCCCAGCACTTTGGGAGGCCAAGACTGGTGGATCTCTTGAAGTCAGGAGTTTGAGACCAGCCTGGCCAACATGGTGAAACCCCATCTCTACTAAAAAAAAAAAAAAAAAAAAAAAAAAAAAAATTAGCAAGGTGTGGAGGTGGGCACTGTACTCCCAGCTACTTGAGAGGCTGAGGCAGGAGTATCACTTGAACCCAGGAGGTGGAGGTTGCAGTGAGCCAAGATCCCATCATTGCACTCCAGCCTGGGCAACAAGAGTGAAACTCTGTCAAAAAAAAAAATCACGGCAGTCACAAACCACACATATAAAAGCTTTTTGTCTAAATCATCTGCATCATCTACATGTTCATAGAAGCAATTAAGTGAATGACAGTTGAATTCTTTTAAATATTGCAAAAAAAAAAAAAAAAGAAAGAAAGAATGGAATCTTACATTTCCCCAAGTAAATGATGTGACTGTTCATACTTCCAAATAAAACTCATTTTTCCAGGCAAATTGCTTGTTTTTTAAGGCCTATTAATAACAAGTTGTAATTGTGGAAACATTTATGGCTTAACAAACAGACAATTTTGACAACAGCAACTAACTGATGCTCTCCAGTTATTGAGGGCTATTGGTTTAAGCTCACTATGCAGGGCCAATGTGTGGGGAACCATTGGAGCGGTGGGTGTGAGCCAGAGATGGGACTAAGGCCAGAAGCAAACACTAATAAGCTATTACCCTGGGTGAAGCATGCATGCAGTTATTCATCCCATCCCTTTGATTCTCACTGAGGACTCTATTAGATATTGAATACAAATGTGAAAGATGTAGTCTTCAGTCTAAAATTTGTGATCCAGTGGGGGCAACAAGACATAAATCAACACCTGGGAGTGATAAGAGATGCCAGTGACATGTGACATCAGAGCACAAGACATGTGCCGTGGAAAGTATAGGTGGCCCGGCAATGACAGAAGGTTTTAATGTAATGCCATGTTAACTTAGGTTGCAGAAATGTAGTTTGCCTCTGGACCTCATAGGTACACCCAGCAGCTACCATATACACAGCTACCGCACCAAGGGCTTACAACTGCTGGAATTAAAACCAAGGCAACCACATGTCACCTTGAGCAAAAGAAGCTGCAGCCTTGGCTCACCACAAATCTTTTATTTTTGTCACATTGTCCCAAGGTCCTCATGCCACCTAATAGTCCACCTGCCCAGGTGCAGATCAGCATATCAGGGCTTACTGTAAATAGGACAGATGCAACATTATACTCCGTGTTATTGTAATTGTCAAGGTGAAAGTACTACAAAATGGCAGGCTCTAAGGTCACTTTTTTTAGTTCAGCCCACACCTGATATTAACCCTTTACTCACAGCTTTAACTCAAACTAGGTAAAGGAATTAGACTTCCTTAAATGATAACACTCAAGCTAAGTATTCTCAAACAAGGAGACCTGGTTAATTAGCTCATCATTTTGCTTTGGAGGAGAGGTGTGTCAGACTGAAGAAAGAGCAAATATAAAGAAAACAACTCATCATCTCCACAATTAAAATACGTAATGGTAAAGAAATGTTGAGAGCTGCCAGAAAATAGTTTAGAAAGGGCCTGATGTCTTAACTCAAAGCACTGGACCTTGGGTCTAAGGGCCTTGGGGAGTCAGGAAGTAATTTCATTGGAAAATAAAGGGAAATGGATCAGGACAGGAGACAGGCAGACAGGCAGGTAGGAGCTTTTGCCGTAATACAAAGAAGAAAAGTGAAGGCAAGAATAAAGCCATGATGGTGGTTAGGGAAAAGTGTGGAAAAGTATTACATGCTTCTGTTTCCTGTCCATATCCTCAGACTGCTAAGTTGTGGGCACACTCCAAGCGAGGGATGACGTAGTTTAGGATGATTGCCAAGTGTCTTTCTGGTGAACCTGTGAGAAGTGTAATCTAAGTCACTGAAAAGAATAGTAGGAGAAAAATTAAAATAATTATTAGCATTGCTATGTAAGGAACTTTAAATGCATTATCTCATTTAATCTTCACAAGAACACAATAACAGCAATTATTATTATTTTTGTTTACAGATTTGGATATTGGGGTTCAGGAACCTTGACTAAGGTTAAGTAGCAAATACATGGCATGGCCAAAATGCAAAATGGAATTTTGTCTGGCTCTGAAGATCCTGACTTTTTAGCTAGGAGAGGAGCAAGTTCGGAGAGATCCTTTTTAGCAAGTTGTGTCCACCCCCAGACAGCCATATGCAAAGGCTCATTTATGCTATATTGTTTTATTTGTCTCTAGAGCTTAAAAGAAATCTTTAGGTGGTGAGAATTTATAATAATCCTCAGTAATCTTTTGTCACTGAGTGATTCAATGTTGATGAGGAAGAGCGAATATGAGATTCTGGTAAAACTCACTAATGTATGGGGTCAGACCTGATGGTAAAAGCCGTTAGACCCAGGAAACCAAGTCTTTCTAGGTGGCCTAGGATCCAGGGCACAGATGGAGAGGGAGAGAGACGGGGAAGAAGCCAGAGAGACAGAAGTAGATCCACAGACAGCATAAAGAGGCAGGAAATGGGAAATTTCAGGTTTAGCTGCATGAGGTGTGATGGATTAGAATCCTGGAGGGAATGTTTGCTCAAAAAGGAATTGCTCCTGGTCTTATCTTTTTTTTTTCTTTTTGTATCCTTCTTCAGCTTAAACACTGTAATAAATGTAAGAGAATGGTATGCAAAACATGCAGTCTGAAATACAAATATAATACAAAAAATACATGCATTTTTGTAACAAAAATTTAATTCAAGTTCAGATTTCAATATGAGAATGAGATTTTAGAGCAATAGTCAACATTCACTCAGTTATTCATTCACTGAATAGAGAATAGGTGCATTCTACGTAGTTGGCATTGTGAGCTGCATGCTAGGCTGTGACTGTGAACACTTAACTCAGATTCCACAAAAAGCTTTACCACAGTATGTAAGATTGATCTTGTTCCAGAGAGTTTATGTTACTAAAATCAATTTTGTTTTCAACAGACTTTAAAAAGACATTGAGATACATGGATATGGATAAATATGTCCTTCTCCTCTGAATAGATTTCCTTGAGTTTTCAATATATATTATTTACATATCACATATTACAAGAGTCTAATTGTCCACTTTCAACGTGTCTCTTTTCAACAGCTATTTTGAAGACTTTCATATTTATTTGAATTAGAAAACACGTTTGGTTAGGAAGCAATTCTTGAATACATGCACACACACATGTACACACACACACAGGCACACACACATGCACACGCACACAAAATGAAATATATTTATGATTTTCTTACAGATTTTTCAGCTCTGCTTTCTATTTAGGAGGCAGCTATTAAGGAATATAGGCACAGTTCTGAGTAGTACCATTTCTTCAATCCTTTTGTTCAAGATTTTCTAAATATACCTGCCAAAATTTACTGAAGGCTAACTTCTGGTACTTGAAAACAAAGAAGAAAAACAAAACACACACAAAAAAATTTCCTTTCCAAAGCTACAGGCTTTTATTTAGTTGAGCCTGGAGACCTAAGTGACACTCCGTGGTTTGTTTAAAATCTGGAAGAGAAGGTGGGTTGAAGCAGATGGGTCATTAGGCTTTAGGCTTTTAGGATGTTTGGAAGCTAGAGTTACATTTTCTTTGAAACCGTGAATAAACAGCTTGGGAATAGTTTATAATATTATTTTCTGATACTAGTTTTATTCCATTTGTCTCAGAGCACTGAAAAACAAGTGTTGGTTAAATTGTCTTACTCTAATTATTATGTGGGAATGTATTGCCTTTAAAATATTTTGACTTCTCATAAAAAGACAAATACTGTATGATGCCACTTACATGAGACACCTAATGTAGTCAAATTCTTAGAGACAGAAAGTAGAGGAGTGGTTACTAGGGGCCAAGTGGAGGAGGAAATGAGGAGTCATTATTAAGCAGGTAACGAGAGTTTCAGTTTTGCCAGACAAAAAGAGCCCTTCAGATTGATTACACAAGAAAGTGAATGTAGTTTTCACTACACAACTATCCACTTAAAAACAGCTAAGATGGGAAATTTTATGTTATATGTATTTAACTCTATGTTATGGTATATTTCACCAGAATTTTTTTTTTTTTTTTTTTTTTTTGAGAGGGGGTCTCGCTCTGTCACCAGGCTGAAATGCAGTGGCTCAATCTCGGCTCCCTGCAATCTCCGCCTCCTGGGTTCAAGTGATTCTCCTGCCTCAGCCTCCCAAGTAGCTGGGATTACAGGCATGCGCCACCACATCCAGCTAATTTTTTGGTATTTTTAGTAGAGACAGGGTTTCACCATATTGGCCAGGATGGTCTTGATCTGCTGACCTCTGCCTACCTCGGCCTCCCACAGTACTGAGATTATAGGTGTGAGCTACTGCGCCCGGCCTACCATACTTTTCTTTGGAAAAAAAATTTTTTTAATTGTACTTTAAGTTCTGGAATGCGTGTGTAGAACGTGCAGGTTTGTTACATAGGTATAAACGTGCCATGGTGGTTTGCTGTGACTGGCTTATTTCACTTAGCATAATGTCCTTCCAGTAGTAATAAACACTTATGCTAGCATGTATCAGAAGTTCCTTTTTTTTGTAAGGCTGAGTAATACCCCACTGTGTGCCTGTACCACGTCGTGTTGACCCACTCATCGACGGACACTTGGGTTGCTTTTGTCTTTTGGCTGATGTAAATAATACTACCATAAACATGAGTTTGAGCTCCTGTTTTCAATGATTATTATTACTATTATTATTTGTTGCCCAGCCTGGATTGCAGTGGCACAATCTTGGTTCTCTGCAGCCTTGACCTGCCAAGGCTAAAGCAATCCTCCCACTTCAGCCTCCCAAGTAGCTGAGACTACAGGCTTGCACCGCCATGCCCACCTAATTTTATCTTTTTTCTAGAGACAGGGTCTTGCTATATTGCCCAGACTGGTCTAGAACTCTTGAGCTTAAATTATCCTCTTGTTTTGGCCTCCCAATGTGCTGGGATCACAGACGTGAACCATCATACCTGGCCCCTGCTTTCAATTCTTTTTCCATGCTTTTTCTGCAAAGCACTGATTACCATCTAACTGCCCCCCTCTTGCCCCCAACTAGAGATGCAAATGATTTCTATTTGGTAGAAGATAACACTAAAGATTGTAATTGTATTGCCTTAAGGACATTAACCAGTTTTCTTTCTTTTCTTTTCTTTTTGACAAATTCTCACTCTATCACCCAGGCTGGAGTGCAGTGGCTTGATCTCGGCTCAATGCAAACTCCATCTCCCAAGTTCAAATGATTCTCATGTCTCAGCCTCCCAAGTAGCTGGGATTACAGATGCCCACCACTTTGCCTGACTAATTTTTGTGTTTTTAGTAGAGATGGGGTTTCACCATGTTGGCCAGGCTGGTTTTGATCTCCGGACTTCGGGTGAACCACCTGTCTTGGCCTCCCAAAGTGCTGGGATTACAGGTGTGAGCCACCATGCCCAGCTGCAACCAGTTTTATTGGTAACCTAACAATTTTAGTCTAACATTCTTTCAAAAATGTCTATAAATACTTAGTTTCCTCCAAATGCTCTTTGGACCAGCTTTACCATCTTACTTGGTTCATCATTAATGATTAATAAATCTCTGATACCTGTTCATTTGCCCCCCAAAAATTGATTTTGTATACTTGATTTCATTATAACTAAAATAAGTTTATATATAGGTCCATTTAAAAACTTGAAATCTTTCTGAGACTGTTATAGAACTACCCTCCTGATTTAAGTTAATTTCATATAATATTTTTCATGACATGTATTTACACAACTGCATAGCATCTTAGAGCTGGAAGAGACTATAGCAATGTGAAAATAAACGAAGATCAAACAAAAGAGGCAGGCAAAGGCTATTTATTCAGAGCTTGCACTTGGCAAGGACTCAGAAGCAGGCAGAGGAGTAGAAAAGCTATATGGGGGAAAAATGTTCAATTAAATTTGGCCTAAAATTGCCTCCATATGTAGTGAATTGCAACCTAACTTAGTATGTAAATAAACTACAACTTATCATAAGAGTATACTATTGTAACAAATAGCTGAGTCTTGGCCAATCATAGCAGCCGAGTTTTCAGCCAATCACAGACTGCAAACTGCCAAAATGTGTCCAAATAAGGCAAAGGCTGACCTGTAATCAATCAGGATATTTCTATTTGTCGTTTATTTTTTCTTTCTATAAATATTGCCTGACCAGGTTGCTGGGCAGAGATCTCTGAGCCTTTATTTGTTCAGGGTGCTGCCCAATTTGCAAATCATCTCTTTTTATCAGATAAACTCAGCTAAATTTAGTTTGTCAAAAGTTTTTTGTTTATCAACAATAATGAAAAGGCTTTAAGTATACCTTGGTTAGGGACTATTAACTTGCGAAAGCAGCAGGTAAGCTAACTAGGAATGGGGCATCCTATGTGATTGGTTAAAGGTATATATCTGGTTTTCTTCAGTTGGTCCTAATTTGGAAGCTAGGGCAAAAATTCGGGAAACTGAGTAGTTACTCAAGTCTTTACTGTTTGGGGCCAATTTTTTCATGGGTGGGTGTTTAGCTTTTAGAATTAGTTCCTAGAGATCAGGTTCTACTCTCCACAAGTATGTCTGATACCTTGTAGGTTTACTTCCCAAGCTAGTTACTGTAGATAATAGGCAAGAGTTCTGTTTCTAAATGTGATCTGGTGATTTTCCATTTGTATAAGACTCTTAATGATTAGTCTAATATAGAAAAATTAAACTTATAAAGTCCAAATGACTATATTAAACTGAATATTACTTTTTATGTGTGTGGCACTTTTTAGTTTTCAAAATATTTTTAAACGGTAGAGTATTATCATATTTTTAAAATAAAATCAAGGAAGTTAGGCTAGTGTAGTTTTGTTTTATAGGTAAGAAAAATTAGGCTCCCCAAGAGGGGAAACCAAATGTCCTATCACATGGGTCACATCCAGAGATGCAAAGCTGAGGCCTCTGAGATTCCTGACCCGACTGTTCATTATATGACAACCTATTCTATATGTGTCCCATAGATTCAGATAATGGTGAACCAAAGTGTGACATTTATGTTATCTCACTGCTGAAAGTTGAAAAGGATTTTAACCCAAGTGTAAAGAGCCCCCAAATTCAGATGTTTTAATCATTTCTGTTATTTTTTTTAATTCCTTGTTTGAATTAAACTTTTAACCTGGTGAATTTTACAACTTGTAGTTATTAGATACTCAGATTTTTGAAAATACTATTAGCTCCATGCCATTTTTATACACTATTGTCACTTGATTTTTTAGTTCCATTAGGAATGTTATATTCCCTACACAGATTAGAAAGATGTGTGAAGAGCTGAGAAATCTGTAATATAAATAAATTAAATTAAAAATTCATTGAGCATATGATAGGTGGTGGGATTCAACCCCTTTTAAAAAAATACAAAACAAACCAACAAAACCTCAATACCTGCTTTAAAGTAACTCAAGTTCTTCTGGGAAGAGCAGATACATAGAAATATCACATAAAAGCAAGGTCAGTGCAGAGATGACCATGACCCTGCAAAAGTTATGATATGGAGGGGGCGGGCTTCAGAGGATACTTAAATTGAGTAACCAGGACTGAGTAGAATTAGTTAAGCAAAGAAAGACAAGACATAAGGGTATTCAAAGTAGGGCAGGTAATAGCTGTAGAAAACAGCATTGTTTTTATTGGGGATGGAGTGGGGAGGAAGAACCTACAGCCAATGTAATACAGGGAGGTTAGCAGGGAAGGACAAAACTAGAGAAGGAAAGAACAAGAACATGGAGATTCTTGCTGATGATATTAAAGCACTTAGACATCCTATGGGCAACAGGGGCTTCTGGAAGGATTTTATTCAGGGTTACATTATGATCAGATTTGCATTTTCAACAGATCATTTTGCCAGTATAAGGAGCTTATATTTTGAGGAGTCAAGGATAGAGTCAGAGACAACTTACAGTAATTCAAGTGAGAGGATTAGAGCTGAACCAGAGCAGCTGAGGCAGACGTGAAACAAAGTGGAAAAGAAGAGAGAGCAAGACATCCAGAAATAAAATCTACAGAATCTTCTGACTAATGGATTTGGGGAGTAGCACTTAAAGAAAGGGAGAAACAAAGTTCTAGCATGGACAGTTAGTTGGACAGAAAGAACGAGTAGTTTAATAAGAAATTATCAGTTCAGTATCTGAAATGTTCAATCTGTGTTACTTATGGGGACTCCAGATGGATTCAGCCAGCAGGCAGTTGGATAAATGAATCTAAAGATAAAAAGAATGGTCCAGACATCTGATAAAATATTTAGAAACCACTAAGAATTAGGTAATTGCTAGCTGAATCCCAGAGGATAAAAATCACAGAAATAATCTATGTGGGATGAGAAGCACAGTGGCTAAGTTAGCACCTGGGAAATGACCAATGTGCCAGGGATGAATGAAGGACGAGATGATATAAATGACAAAGGAAAGGTGTTATAGAACACAACACAGGAAGATGGACCATCTGCAAAGCCAAGAGAATTGAAGATATAAACGAGTGAGTAATCAAAGAACTGTCAAATGGCTGAAGAAACAGGCTTATAAATTTGTCAAGTAAAAGGCACTAGGTAATGTTATCCGGAGCAGATTGGATAGAGTGGTTTGGCTGAATTTTTATAAAGACGAGAAAGTAAAGAGAGTGAGTATGACGTGCTCTTTAATAAGTACATTCAAAGATGAGCACAAGGGAAGAGTTACTAAAGATTCATTGAGGTACTCTCTTGAAGAAAAAGAAAACTGTAGTTCCCAGAGATACTAACCTACACAACTCAGAAAAAAGGCCCTGTGGAGTCTATGTGTCTGTTATATTTAAATGTTGTAGTCTCCAAGTTTCAGTTTCCAGCAACCTATTGGAACAATTTTAGGAAATCACGATAATTTTCTAAAAGCAATTTGGGAAGAACTTTACTTTGTTTAACAGACTATAATTCTGGTTACTACACAGAATCAACAGAGGAACTGAAAGTCCGAAGCCACAGCACAGAGCCATTACCAAAGCTGGACAACAAGGAAAGAGGCCACTACGGGGCGTCTTCCTCCAGAGAGCCTGTCAAAGCTCAGGAATGGGATGGAACACCAGGGCCACCTGTGGTCACCAGTAGAATGGGAAGATGCTCTGTGAGCCCCACCTTGTTGGCAGGAAACCACAGTTCAGGTAAGATGGATTATGATCTCCCAGACTGTAATTCCTCCTGTCTCTAGAAACTACTTTCACGCGGCATCACTTACAGAATTATCACCACAGATATCTCTTTCTCCACTCAGACAGGCAACACAAGTAGCCATTCACATAGGTTACGTAAAGGGACATAAAAATATATTGTACCACGTGATGGTACAACTATTCACAGAGATGGTAGATACCTGAACGGTGCTTCTTGGAGCTGTGCAAGACAGCAGCTTTGACAACTTAAACAATTTTGTACTAAATTTCTTCAAAAATATCTAAAGGCCTCATCTAAAGCAGTTTTAACTTGTGAAGTTTGGGTAATTTAGAATTTATGTTTCCTTTGCTTCAAAAAATATTTTAAGCAACTGATAAAAAATGAATTCAAAGTAAAATTAAGAACAGAAATGTAATGAAGATAATCTGAAATCAGTAAAGAATGTAGATATCAGGAGGCATCTGAAATGGTGAGCTGAAGATGATAACTGGGCATTGGGAATAGTACTAAATTCCCAAATCTAAGTCAAAGGAAATTTAAAAGTTTTAATCTAATGTACCTTTAAATGTCACAAGTTAAAATCAAAATCTGCAATGAAATTTTACATGGTTAATAGGTAGATATTATTAAACATCAATTTTTTAAAAAACAGCATATGTTTGCTTTGAACTTATTAATCTATGTGTTGGACTCACAGAGAGTTGTCAATTGAAATAAACAACAAATAATCAAGGAACCTCCTGTAGTTTCAGATTTCTATTTCTTAAGAGTGTTAGAGCTCCAAAGAAAAGATCAATCCTTTAATATTCTTTTCAGCTCTGAATCTCATCTTAGAAAGCAATTTACATGAATTGCGGTCTCTCAGACAGTCTTGCACAAGTTAAAATTGGAACAGGATGAATGCTCTCTGCAATTGTTGATGGATCTTCCTGGGACAATACCCAGGCAAGAGCAAAGTACTAGCTTCCCCAGACTTAACATGTAACTTGAAGCTTTGGTGGTAGAGTCATAGCACTTATATGGATAACCAACTCTAAAGCATGAGTTAAAATTTGGCCAAAGGAACACCATATGAATTTAACAGATATTTCAAAATATATTTTTGATAGTGAAGTATAAATTGCTATAGGTGTATCAGAAGAAGATGTTTGTGCATTTCGTCACAAAGAAAAAGGAAGAGAATAGTTTTTTTTATGGGAAAAATATAACTTCCCCAAAAAACTTTGACATCACTATTTAATTGGGTCCTATGATTGGTTTGGGACTCCTTAGCAGTTTTTAAATAATTATCAAAATTTGTACCAATTCCATCCAAAACATGTGAACAATATATACTTCTATTGAGAGTAGATATATATTTTATAAAAACTAGAAGTATTCTCTGGGTTTCTATTATGTCATGGTCACTGTTCTATGATCTGAGAGTACAATGACAAAAAAGTTATCCTTACATTTAAGTTCTCAAAGTCTAGAGCAAGACAGACAATAGATAACTGCACTGTACTGTGTGTTTCAGTCAAGGTTCTCTAGAGAAACAGAAACAATAGGATATATATTATACAGAGGGGAGGGGAAAGAGAGATTTATGATGAGGGATTGGTTCCCATAATTATGGAGGCTGAAAAGTCACATTATCTGCTTTCTGCAAGCTGTAGGTTCAGGAAAGAAAATAGTAGAGTTCTATTTCCAAGCTCAAAGGCCTGAGAACTAGGGGAGTCAATGGCATAAGTCCCAATCTGAGTCAAAAATCCCAAAAGCCAGAATGCAGGTGTCCAAGTGCAAGAGAAGACAGATGTCTCAGCTCAAAAGAGATAGTAAATTTGTCCTTTATTCTCCTTTCCATTATATTCAAATCCTCAACAAATTGGATGATGCCCACCCCCCTTGGTAAGGATGATTTTCTTTACATAGCCTACTGATTCAGATACTAATCTCTTCCAGAAACACCCTTACAAAATAATGTTTTTTTTTCTTTTTTCTTTTTTTCTTTTTTTTTTTTGAGACAGAGTCTCACTCTGTCGCAAGGCACCAGGCTGGAGTGCAGTGGCACAATATCGGCTCACTGCAACCTCCGCCTCCTGGGTTCAAGCAATTCTCCTGCCTCAGCCTCCCAAGTAGCTGGGACTACAGATGCATGCTACCATGCCCAGCTAATTTTTGTATTTTTAGTAGAGACAGGGTTTCACCATGTTGGCCAGGATGGTCTCGATCGATCTCTTGACCCCGTGATCCACCCGCCTCGGCCTCCCAAAGTGCTGGGATTACAGGCTTGAGCCACCGCGCCCAGGCCAGAAATAATGTTTTACCAGCTATCTGGGCATTTCTTAATCTAGCCAAGTTGACACATAAAATCACATGTGTCATGTAAAAATATGAATACTATGGGAAACAGAAGAAGTTGCAGTCCATTCTGTGTTTCTGGGAACACGTGGCTGGGTAATTTATAAAGAGAATGTATGAGGCTGGGTAATTTATAAAGAAAAGAGGTATATTTGACTCATGGTTCTGCAGGCTGGGAAGCTCAAGAAGCATGGAGCTGGCTTCTGCTTACCATGAGGTTAGAGATTCTGTGCTGTCAAAATGTGGTGAAAATTCCAAGGGGAACTGGATATGTGTGAAGAGGCAAAACTCAAGGGGCATCTGGCTTTATAAGAACCGACTCTCTCAAGAACCAGTCTAGGCTCCCCAAAGTGAGAACTCACTACCTCAAGAACAGCAGCTAGCCATTCATGAGGATTCACCCCCATGACCCAGACACTTCCCACTAGGCCCTAGCTCCCCACACTGCTGCACTGAGGATGAGTTTCCACAGGAGTTTTGGTGGGAACAAGCCATATCCAAATCATGGCTGAAGAGAAATCAGTTAGTTCTTCCTGGGACAGTGGATTTTAGCAGCAATAATCGGGGGGTTTAGGTGGAAAAAATAATATTTGCTTGAAGAAGTAATATGTGAGCTAGAACTTGAAACAAAGACTTGCTCACCAGGAAGATGAATTTAAAAACCTGCCTTCTAGATAAAAACCTATAAGTCTATGGGATGGAACAAAGCGTATTTGGAATAAAGGATGGGGAAGATTGAAGAAACTGCAAAGGCACGTGGTGACAAGATGGCTAAAATCCTGTAGGGCCTTGTTATTAACTGGAAAGCCTTTCAGCTATGAAGTATAAATGATCAGAGGCTTAAGCAATAATAGCCTTTGTTTGTACACATAGCATCAAGCATCGAGGTAGTCAGTTCCGAGTGTTTTGCATCTACTCAGGGATGTCAAGGACCCAGGAACTTTGTATCCTTCAATTCTTCTGTTCTGTTACCCTTGATGACTGTTTTTATGATGACAAAGTTGATGGACTGCACAGTTCTGGGCATCATACTTCAGAAGACTCTCATTTCATCTAATTGGTCAGAACTGGGACACATCTTCTCTGGTCCAATCTCTGAGCGAAGGAGAATGGGGTTTCCATGTGTTTGTAGAGAACGATTTTTCTTCTTAATCAAGGGTCCTTTGCCTTCCTTCTGGAAGTGAACTGTCTATTAGCAGGAATAAAGGGGGAATTATGTTGTATAAGGAATAGATGGTGTCTGCCATGTTGTAATTAGGTTTTTAACTTTATGCGGTCAATATTTTGTAGTTATTTACTATTTTTTAAAGATAGGGATAATGTAATTCCGTTTACATCATGGAACACCCGATGATGACTTTGTGGCTTTAAATGTGGGTATTTGGGAAGTCATTTACTGAAATAGAGACAGTCAATATGAGATGTGAAGCAAGGCTTATGAGGGAAAATCAGGACTTACATGTTGCCTATGTTAGACTATGTTAAGTTAGAAATGCTCTGGGACATCAAATTGGGAAGCCGGTAGATTGTTGGAATGATAGTTCTGTAGCTAGAGAGATGTGGCGGATTTGAGAACTAGACTAGACTCCTTTGGCATGGTTAGAGCAGTAAGGCTGGATGAAACTCAGATGACACCCTGGGGAATCCAAACATTTCACTGTGGGCAAAAGAAGAACCTGTGAGATACATAGAAATAAAACAGTTAGATAGTCCATAATTAAACTTTTTTGAACACATAGTAAGTTACATATAAATTGATAAACGTGTACCTTACAGTGTCTTTACACTTTGATAGGAATATTCTAATAAATTCAGAGTGTAAACAGAATTTATACCATACTTTCACTTGCTTCCACATCAAAACCCTGAAGCAATCTCTTTTGGTTTACAGCATGTAAAATCTGCCCTCCTGAGTTTTTTAGCTCTGTTTGTAGAGCAGGAAATTGTCTACTGACCAGAAGAAATGACACACATATTTTTAGTCCCTTAGATTCTTTATCTTAGATTATGAAGGAGGTAGACAAAGATGAAAGAAGAAAGAAATTCTGTTAAGTTTTAAATAATAAGATGGTTGTATTTATATCAGGAAAAATGCAAAACAGATGGGCAAGTGTAGGGTTACATAGACAATGTAGCTACATGAAGAGGGCATTTTAGACTTTCTGTTTTGGAACAGAAGACAATGAGTCAGTATTAACTGTTTCTCATTCTTCTCTTTACACTTCCTCATCATTATTATTTCCTCGCCCCTAAGCACTCAACTCCACACCTTACACTAGAGAGTAAAGAAGATTCTACTTATAAGCTCCTCCTTCCTCTGTCAACTTTCTGCTTCTACCTCTGTCTCTCTCTGTCCCCGCTCCACACTGATATACATACAAACTTCTACCAGTTACGGGCTATTGCTTTACCAAAAGTAGTTTAGCCACTTGAAATGGTTATTCTTAACAGCTCTTTTGAGGAATAAAGGAATTGCTGAAGTAAAGCAAATGTGTCAGGAGATCTCAATTCTAATTAACATTACCACTGGTTGCTGGGGCACTTTATTAAAGTCACTGTTGTTTAGTAAACCAGAGATTCCCCAGAGGGAGATTCTTGAAGGCAGTGGAGAACTGGGACCCAAATGCTCATTAACATAATAGGAAAGAGTGAGGAGATTATACAAGTAAATATGGCATTAACAAAACTCAGATTTTAACCACTGGATCCATTAATAAATAGTTTCCATGCAGCTTGTATCTGACTCTGTTATGGTTGCTGGGGACACAGGGACACACACACCTACCCCCCATAGATTATGTAAAATATGATCTCTGGCACTCAGAGATTTTCTTATGCTTCTTTATGACACAGAACTATTGAACACAAATTAATTAGGTTATAATTAAATATATTATTTTCATTATTATCTACTGCTTACTATACTTTTAAAATCATTTAGAGAACAATTAATTAGTGTAGGCTTGAAAAATGATGGAGAGATTAATGGAAGACATGGAGTCTTAAACCAGTAGTATTCCAGATCTTATAAATCATTATGATTATCGATTGAGTGGAAAGAATTTTCCACATGGGATGAAAAAGGTGAAGACACACCTGTCCTGGCTTGGCCCTGCCAGGCCACGCTGACTGAAGTGTTTTTGGAAGTAAATTCAGCCCTTGGCTTATGAGCAAAGTGGTATCATACCCACAGGTGTACACAGACATATACAGACACACAGGGCTCACAGTGCATTTAAATCTAAACAGTAATGAAAACCCTATGAAGGGAAGGATCAACTATATTGTAAAAACCTCAGCTTCTGCGTGTTCAGCTTTCTGTGTTTCTGGTGTTCTGAAAAGATTCAAGATGAGATGGTAATTGAGATGCCTTCAGGACAGACAGGTATCATAAGCAAGTGAAGCAGGAATGATGCTTTCCTTCATGTGTTTTGCTTATACATGAAGCACACAGAAATGTACTTCACTCCCACAAAGGAAAATGTTTTTCCCATTTTCTTGAGACTTGAAGCCCTTTTGTTCGAAGTTTTATATTTTCACATCTGCTAGAAGCATTGCTAAGGAGAACTATTTCTCCATTACAAGGAAAATCTATTGCAAGCTGATGCACCTTCGGATTCAATGATGGAAATGCAGGTGACCTGGAAAGCACAGGGGCACCCCAAGTGGACGAAAGCTACTCAGTACCAGCTGACGCTGCCATAAGAAAGGCTCGCCCAGGGTTTCCAGATCTAACTGATATTATGTGAAATCTCCCAACTTTCAAATGCAGTTCAATTTTTAGAAACATGGAGTAGAATAATTCATTTCCTTTAGCTGGGTAAGACCTGAAGACACGCACTTGCATTTTCTGGTTTGCAGAATCAAGCGGTGACCATTAGCTGGAAGCATGGATTTGACCCTGTGGCACAGAGAAGCTGCTTTCTACGAGAAGCAGCAGGTCCCAGTAGATACTTTGCCCTACTTGGCTTTTATTTTCCAGAAGCTGCTGCTCCTGGACAAGGAAATGGTAGCAATAGGAACACTGATAAAAGAGAGGCATGCAGCCTTTGATGGTCAGGGAAGGAAGGGAGAATTCCTTAGCACTAAAAAAGGAGCAGAGGTTTAGAACTCCACAAATAGTGAGGACTAGCAGCCTAACCCTTCACAGCACACTTGCAAAGTGGCACGACCTCTAAAAGTTGGGTGGGGTAGAGTTAGCATAGGCTGGACTTTATGCACCATGGTTCTAACCTTCAAAATTTGGAATTCTGTACTTCAGGGGGCTCTTTGTATTTGCACAATAGAGCCCCCTGTGACAACCAGTATGAGCTAAAGTCTAGGAGGACCTTATTATATATTCTGCTCTGCAGAACAGTTCTGGGACTTCATGACCCATTGTAGGGAAGTATTTTTCATCATTTATGATTCAGTCCTTCATATCCAAGAGGAGTCTTGTACATACAAGTTCAGAAAAGTGAAAAACAGATGTGAATTTAATTTCATTTAAAGAAAACAAAAGAACCCATTTATTGCACACTATGCTTGTAAATTCTATGCTAATCATAAATGCCTGCATAAGGTATAATGTAATGGTTGAGAACCAAATGGTTTGGCAACCTGCAAATCTGGATTCAAATCCTGATTCTATTTTGTTGAAGACAGTGAGAGCTCTGGCTCCAACATGACACTTTACACACCCAAACCATGGTTCACAAGACATTTGCAGCCATAATTCTTCTTCTGGTCACTACTTTAAAGATTGAAGAGATCACAAAGACCTTAAGGGGTTATTCAAAGGCTCAAAATTGGAGATCTGGGAAGACGTAGCAAAATGGGAACCATTTACCGTAAGCAACAGAGCTGCGATTCAGGAATGGAACTGCAAGTGAACTCAAAAGCACAGTCTTTGGATACTGAATTTTTATCAGTTGATTTATAAGAAAGATGATTTTCTCTTGAAAATTCTAAAACATATTTCCTGTACTTTACTTGGTAATGCTGAAATGACTGGCTAACTCTGCTGATAAACTTCCTGACAGCAATAACGCAAAGCCATTTATGCTTCAGCCTTCATATCCAAGTAGACCCCCATGCACACAAGTTTAGAGAGGTGACACACAGGCAAGCCACGCACAATTGGGTGGCAGGACTGGGAGCTGCAGAACAGTACTCATAATGGTCGTTCATGGTAGACCCTAATAAATCGACATAGTTTTCTTTTTTTAGTATGTAAGCAAATCATACTTGGCAATAATATTAATAAATTAATATTTTGGTGTCAATTATTTGATGAAATTACAAAACACTGCTGTGACCCACTTTCTCTGTCTTTACAGAAGAGATCAAGTAAATCTCACTGTGTAGTTATGATGAGGATTATATTTAAAAATTCATGGAAATGCTTGGAACAAAGCTGGTTTATAGTAGCTAGTAGACAAAGATTTATTCTGTTTCCATTCAATTTTACTGGAAAAACACCTGTCTTTTTCTAGGACTAAGACTTGATGCTTTCTTTTGAAAGATCAGCACATTGCAAATATGATATTTCTTCAGCAAAACATAATGTAAGTGGTTATGAGGCTACTATTAGTGCAACAATGTATGCTTCATTTACTTGCGTATTTTTTGACAAAGATTTGAAGCCAGCTGATGATCATTTTTGGATTTCCTTGAGTCTGCATTTATAGATGGAATTTGGAGAAAGAATGAGGGCAGACCTTAACACTTGGTTGCTGCATTCTACATAGTTTTCAAAGAAGTAATTCTAATCTCTCACACTGCTTCTGTTCTGCTTAGTAACAATGAAGAGGATTTAAAGCCAGGCTGTCAAAGATGTGAGAATCACAAGAAAATATTGATGTCTGCAAATGTATGCATCTTCTTTCATAAATATCCAACTTGAGATTCATTCATCTATTCCTTTAGTCATTTATTCCCTTTGTGTTTATTTTCTAACTAAAATTTCTTCAACATCTACTTTGTGGTGTGCAGGAGGTGGGAGGACAGGGATATATGTAACATACCCTAGACTTGTAGTCTAGCAGGTAAAGCAGAAAATGAAACAACCAAATAGCCCAAATGCTATGAGGGGAAAATACTGAGTGTTATAAGTAAGCCAAACACAACTGGCTAAAGAGAAGGCCATTCAAACCAGCTTCCTGGAGAATGTGACACTAAATTTGATACTAGCGTGGTGAGTAGGAGCCAGGCAAATAAGAGAGGATAGAGCGTTCCCTGCAGCTCACTCAGGAGTGTGGATAAAACTTATTTGCTTTTAGAATCTGGTTAATATTCAACTTTTTAATATATCTACATAATTTCTAAGCTGTATCTTCTTTTCTCTCTTTCATTTCTTCATGTGGCCCAGCTCCTTCGGAATGCCAAGATTGCTCCTAATGGTCCTAATTATTCCCCTTTCCCTGTATTCATGACCTTGGCAATGTGATTTTATAGGTCCTTATTAGGAAGCAAAGTCTTTTTCCCATCCCTTGAATCTGTACTGGCCTTGAGTCTTGCACTGATTAATAGAGTGAGATGGAAGTGATTGTGTGTCATTTCTGAGCCTTGACTTCATTAACTGAATGCTTCCATGGTTCTTTTCCAACCCTGCCACCACCGTGTGAACAAGCCTGGACTAGCTTGTTGGAGGATGAAATACAATAATGAAGAACCCCCCAAAATGTGGGAATGCACAGCATGGAATACCAGAACCGCCTACTTGACCCACATTTGACTACAATGAGTGAGCCTGGCTGAGACCAGAAAAACCACCCAGCAGACCCATTGACTCATGAACAAAACTAAATCAATGTCATTTTAAGTCACTGAGTTTGGGTGTGGCGTGACACCAATACCACAGTCTGTTTGAATTTTGCCATTTTTCCTCCAAGTGAAAATGCTTTATTATTATTAGAGAATAGTATAGTATTATAGTAACAGGTAAGTAGAGTATGCTCATTGACAAACAAAAAGTTCAAGTGAAAAATGAAACTCTACTGGCCCACATTTTCCTTCACCATCTCACTTTAGGAAGTATTTATTGTGTTGAACCACCATGTTTTCACAGTTTTGGGACTGAGTACTGATAAGGAGTATGAGTTCTCTGCTACATTCATTTTTATTATGCAACAAGAACAACAAACCTATCTGGTGGAGTTCGGGTGTTCATTGTAATTTGGACTTTGCTGTGGGCTATAGACTAACTTCCTGCTTGGCTCCACTTCAGCCCCAGGCAGCTGTGAACTTCCACAGCTACGACCCTCAAAGCTACCATTCTGTGCAGTTGGATCATGCGCCGGAAGACAATTCTCCACATCTGCTCTCCTTCCCTGTTCTAATTGGGTGCCTGGTGACTTCCCCAGGGAACATTTGCCAGGTCCTGCTGCCTGGTTCTGTTCACTGTTTTCTCACTCTGTAGTGTAATTCTCCCATTCTGAATTCGAGGAGTAAAGGCGTAACAGAATTCTCATTTGGAGGGGCCTTGGAGAGTACTGTAAGCTGTATCCCCAAGAGTCCCACTTTTATTTCTCTGTAGAAAACTATGACTTCTGCTGGCTAGAATGTGTGTTTATCAGAGAAAGTTTTATTTGGATTTCTCCTGATACTGGTAATATGGCTTTGAGAAACAACCAGAAAAGGAGAAGTGGGAGGGAGTTAACTATTTTAAATGGTCAAAGCGTGTCTTTATAGAGTTTGAATGTAAATAAACAGGGTACAAAATGCAAAAGGCTAATTACAACATAATAGAAGATAATTACTCTCACATTCCAAGGCAAAAAGCTTGACTGCAGAAGCAGAACTTGCAAAGGAGATGATCAAAATGAATGTTGTCGTCCTTAACTGAACTCTCATTTCTAGCCTAGGAAAGTGGTTAGAGGCTGAGAGACATAGAGAGTAGATATTAGAGAGAATTTTAGATAGACTCTCTCTGTGTGTGTGTGTGTGTGTGAGAGAGAGAGAGACAGAGAGACAGACAGAGAGAGAGAGAGAGAGAGAGAAAGATGAGTATCCATCCCAATGGAAGAAGGGTGAGAAGCGGAAGTGAAAAGTCAAATAAGAGAGACTTGAATGAAACCACTCAGAAAACTTGACATTGTTTCTAAGAGTTTGAGGGATAGGGTAGAAGGAAAAAGCACAAGAGACTGGCTGAATGATCTATGACCACAGAGAAAGAAAGTTGCTTAGCAAGTAACTGTGCGGCTGTTATAATAGGTTGAAGATGTGTATAAAGTGTGTTTCCCATGGACCAGATGTGGTCCTAGAGAGAAACCCTGGAGGTGTCCTAGATCATGAGAGTGCCTGGAGTAGCCAGGACTCTCAGGGTGTGTCTCATGGTGCCCTACAGGATGCCTAGGTACCCACAAAAGACATAGAGCAAACAACCATGATGTCTCCAGGTAAGAGGTGGCCAACCAATCAGAGGAGGCCTTCAGGGACACTGGAAAACACCCCAAGAAGACAGAGCTTCAGTGTCGAACACCTGCCCCAGCCAGAGCATGAGAGACACTAGCCCATGCCAGGCCCTTGCAGAACCTTTCCTTCTCCCATCTCTCCTCCTCTCTCCTGTTTTGGCCCAGATGAGAGTAGACGTTGTGGGGACCAAGCTGGGAACAGAGGTGGAAGAACAGAGAGAGGAGGCCATCTCTTTTCTGTTTACCAGGAGCTGACACAAAATGGGCCAAGGGAGAAGTCTTTCCTTGAGATAATGTTCGTAGTTTTGATTAATGTAAGTAACTGGGCACTGAAATTATTACTTCAATAAGAGTTTTTGTAACTTAAAGGAAATGAAAGATTTTTAATTACCAAAGTGAAAAAAAATGTCCTGGGACTCAGTGGAGGGTTTCTCCAAAGTGCAAGAAAGACCTTCGCCCCCTAGAACAGGTTGGTACATCTCTGGCTTGTGGGAAGAAAAAAATAAAACAGTTTTCTGATGCACATAAGGTCCTGTATGTTCAAATGAACAGTTAAATTCACAAGTTTAAAGAGAACAGAATCTGATATAATTTTAAAAAATTACTCTAAGGTTATTACAGATTGTATGTAACCTGAGTTGTGGAATTTAAGTTTATTACCTTTGTGGGTTATCTGTGACCTGTTTAAAATTATGCCTTATTTTTATTATGCCAAAGCTTTTAAAATGCCTTTATATGTGCTATCTCATTTGTACTTCACAAAAACCTGTACATTAGTGGGCTGGTATGATTATTTGAACTTTTTTTCTTCTTCTTCTTCTTTTTTTTTTTTTTTTTGCTAATAAAACTGAACTCAAGAGAAATCACGTCAATTGCCCAGATTCACTGATAAGTAGTAGATTCAAATAAAGAAATGAACTTTAGGATCTGACACCTAGTACAGCTTTCTTCTCATTATTTAATTAGGCTGGGTTTCTCTATTTCCACCTCCATGCTCCCAGATTTATTCATTTATTCACCATTCACTTATTCACACTTTCATTTATTCATCTATTTTATTCAATATGAAATTACCAACCATTGAGCACATGCCAGTGAGGGAGAGAGCTGTTGCAGTAATGACAAAAGTTTCAAAATGTAATGACAGTCTGTGATGAAAGGAGAGTAACAGGGCACTTCCTTTAGAGTGTGTTTCAAGGCATCCTAATAACCTGGAGACTGAGCTCTCAAGGTGAATTAGGAGGAAGAGCAATCAAGGAATAGGACGTTGAGATGCCATGACCCTGTGATGCCATGATCCACATAATTGAGGGGCTAAAAGGAGGGCAGAGAAAAAGCTGAGAACCAGACAAGGGGAAGGGTGAGCCAGTCACATCCATGACTCAGGTCTTACCTGAAAATGACAGGAAGCCATTGATGGATTTTTAACTCAGGACTTATGTGATCACATATACAGAGTGAGCTAATTTATGATCATCCTAAACCAAGGGAAACAGATTTATGAAGATCAACATGAACAGGCTGCCCCAAATAACCTGCCTTGTAAATCCAAAGGAGAACTGTTTTTGCTGCTCTCTAATACATGAGATTTCACCTTTCCTGTACTTAATTGAGAGGTGTTTTTAACTGATTGTTGGTATATATGGAAAGTAATTGTTGAGCACCTGGGCAGCCATGTTACACACGTGTTTTTGTTGTTGCTGTTGTTGTTTTTTTAAAATCAGCAACATTATGTATGCTCATCTTTGTTTGGTCCAGTCATTTACTCACTCTTGTGAGAACAGCACTGTGAGGTGATACAAGGATGAACCCTGCCCTTCAAGGAGATTATTCATGCCTATGATCTTAGTTGATTTTATAAAGCAAGGGGGTCTTATTACCTCTGATTCAGTAATACAGAGAACTGATCTTTGCTGTTTAGTATTTTGTGGGATTTCGTCAAACCCTTTGTGTTCTTATTCCCATTTTTTTTTTCTATCAGGGTGGTTACCTAAAGTTATGGGACCAGGCTAGGGTCAAGGAATTTGGTGATATTAACTGATGTGTGTGTACGTATATAAAGCCATGAGGCTACTTACAGGTTTTATACATAAGTTCCATATGATTATATTTGCAAAATCAGCTAATTACCTATTACCATGTTTTATATATGCATTATATTAGCACACACACATATTTTCCCTTTAAGTTGGTTTCTGCTAAACACATGCATAGAACATGATACTGTATACTATATAGATACCCTGAACACTGCTCGAAAAGGATACAACTTGATAGTAATTTCATTCTCAATAGAGAAATCCTGAATTCCAACTATTTTCTGATTCTACTGAGGAAAATAATTAGGTAGAAACCCTTCAAATAATGCAGAAGTTACCTTTCATTCTCTTGCCTTTCAATACAGTATTAATTCTGCTTAAGAACCGCAATGACAGTGTGCTGGCTCCAGTTTTGACTGTAGCACCAGCAACCTGTGTCTGTCACTGCAGGGTGGTGGCTCCACCCTGGGTCCTCTCCCAGTGCACTCCACCCTGGCATCGTTCCTGTACTGCAGCAGCTGGCTTCCTTTGGAAAGGCCCTGTAGAGATGCTGCACCAACAGTGTTCACAAAGAATGCCCTTTCTGTTTCTGTGAAAAGCCACAGAAGACATAATAAAATAGGAGACTCTGTCTGACTTATGCAAGGCATTTACAGAGACTAGTTCTGGAAGTTTTGCAATAGGCCCAGAAAACCTATCAAAATATATGTTTATTACCATCTACTGTCCAACACAGGAACTGCAATTCCTCAAAACACACACACACACACACACACACACACACACGCACACACACACACACACACTTTTTTTAAGGTTATAAAGTACTCAATTGAAAACTAGTCAGTGTGGTCAATGTATTTCAGATTTGTTTTTTTTCTGGAAACATAGGGAAGGTGAAGAGATGGAGAAACATGGTATTAGCTAAGTAAAACATACAAATCATCTTTTAGAGTGGTCTCATTCTTTAAAATATTATTTAGAATAATCCAGTCAATAGACCTGTGCGGTGGCTCACACCTGTAATCCCAGCACTTGGGAGGCCGAGGCGGGCAGATCACAAGGTCAGGATATCAAGACCATCCTGGCTAACATGGTGAAACTCTGTCTCTACTAAAAATACAAATAATTAGCCAGACATGATGGCATGCACCAGTAGTTCCAGTTACTTCAGAGGCTGAGGCAGCAGAATCACTTGAACCTGGGAGGCAGAAGTTGCAGTGAGCCAAGATTGCTCCATTGCACTCCAACCTGGGTGACAGAATAAGACTCATCTCTAATAATAGAAATTTGGTCAATAAATACTTAATGAGTCCTTATCAAGGATCTGTTATATTACTTAGGGAAATATGCTGAGTAAATATACTGAGGAAAGAGATAGATATGGTTCCTACTTTCAGAGACCATGGAGTTTAGTAGAGGAGGAAAGGGAAGGAAGGAAGGAAGGACCAAGTGTACCAGGCAGAGTGGAGTAGCATAATTAAAATCCTACAGTAAGAGAAGGCATGGAGCTTAGGATAGCCTGGTGCAGTGTACTGGGGACAAGGCTACTAATGAGACTGTCTGTATAAACTGAGCTGTGTGTACCATTGTGAGGAAGCAGTGTGTAATTTATTATAAGCAGGGAAGCTAAAAGATCAGATTGACCCCTGAAAAATAAAAACCACTAAAATTTTTTGAGATCTTACTATACGCTTTTTGCCATGGAAAAATCTTAGCATTTATTATTTTATTTAATTATTATAGCAATCCTGTGAATTAGGCAACTTTATTTCTCCTATTTTATCTGTGAACAAACAAGTGTAGAGAGGTCAAGGAAATTGCTCCTGGTCATTCAGCTAGGAAGTGATAAGAGTTTAGCAGACCTTGTGAAAAGATGTACCTCTTTTTCAAAAGCTCCAGCAGAAGTTTTAAGGCCACTCTTATTGACTGACTTGGGCCACATGTCTATCCCTGTACCAGTCAATGAGACCAATGGGACAGAATGATTGATTGGACAGACTTGAGTAATGTGGCCACTTTTGGACCTAGAGTCGAGATCAGATCTTACTATAGAACCACAAGAACTGAGATGACTGGCGACGCTGTTCTCCGAAGAAAAATCAAATTATCATTCCAGAAAAAGAGGAAATGGATTTCAGATAGAGAAAAATGACAGATGATCATTACCCCCCTAAATTTTTATTTTTAAATAAATTTTTATGGGTGTTTAAAAATTATTTACTACCAAAACTTTGACCAACAGTTTTAGAACATTTTAACAAATAGCCGACTTGAGTTATGCATAATTCTATCAACATTGTTACTAAAAACACATGCACAGACAAAAACAAAAACAAAAATGCTGACCAGAAAAGTGGAGTAAAAGAAATGACCTTAATAAACTAACTCATGATTAATCAAGAATATCTTTGAGATCATTCAATTATTTCGACACATTTCATTTACTAGCATCAAGAATCAATGAGTAGAACCTTGGAATTTGCTTCTCATTATAGATGATTAAAAATGCCCCGAGAGTTTGTATAGCTTCCCTCAGGTCTCATGGGCAGAAAACAGTGTTTCTTGGATTTTGTCATAGAGATTTTTCCAGGAAAGCATTTCCTAATTGGTGGTTCTCAAAGCCCTTGAAGTTTTCAAAGGATTTTCCATGTCCTTGCACTTAAACTTGACATTTTTCTATGGTTTATTGTTTGTTTTAAAATACACAACTGGCATATTAATTGTAGAAAAAGTTACCTTTTTAAGAGAGCTCTTTGGGGACAGAGTGTGTAAAGCAATGATTCTCAAACTCTGGCCTCAGGACACCTTTTGTTCTTAAAATTATTGAGGACCTCAAAGACTTTCCTTTATGAGAATTAAGTATAACAATATTTATCATATTATAAATTAAAATTGGGAACTTAAAATATTATGTAGTCATTAGAAATTTAAAAACAACCCATAGTATATTAACATAAATTATGTTTTTCTTAAAAAATAATTATATTTTTCAAAACTATGTGAGCAGGTTGAATTTGTTTTACATTTGTGAGAATCATTTTAATGTCTGATTCAACAGAATATAGACAGTATTTCTTTTCTCTTTTGGATTCAATCTATTATAATGTCTTGCTTTGGTTAAATATATCAAGAAAATCTGTCCTTATACAGATATGTAGTTGAAAAGGGAGAAATACTTAAATAGCTTTTTAGTGTAATTGTGGATATTCTTTTTTAATACCCGTCCAAAATTCAATGACTAGTAGTGTCTGACAGCTTAGTTGCAATGTTAGCTGCATATCAATAAAGTCTCTTACATCTATTACTCTATTTTGAACTGTAAAATGCAGTCTTTTATCCATCATGATTTATAACATTGTGCATTTAGAAAATAATAGTTCATTAAGTCATGTGGATCTTCCATGTGTTGACACATTTCATTATAAAAATCAATATATCACATTCCTTCATATCAGTAGTGATCTAAGAGCAGCCTTTAAGTATTAGCATAATCTCAAGCTCACAGTGATGGGTAAAAACTTTATCAAAATTTTAATTTTTGCTTGAAAGCTCAAGTTTATTATTGTCAAAATGCTGTCAGTGTCTTCTTTGAAGAAACGTGTTCACTTCATTCATTTTCAAAAAAATATCTGCCAAATATCCAAGTCTATGTGTTAGTGGAAAACAAATAATTACTAGTATAGTTTGTTGCTACTCCTTTGATGTGTGAAAGTGGCAGCAGATTTATCCATTGCTTATAGACTTTCAGTGCATTTGTCAATACAGTGAAAAAGCAAATAACATCTTAATATTTTTATGGAATAATTTTGACTTTACGTCCTGTCCCCCAAAGCATCTTAGAGATGCCAGAACTTCTGCTATAAAGTGAACAAGCATAACAACTACTGGAAATCAGGTTGAAGTTCTCTGCTGTGGAGAATTTGAGTGAGTACAGCCCTAGATTAGGCTTATTCATAGCCAGACATTGGTTAGGTTATGTCTATAATAGTCAGTTGGCTCAAGGCAAAAGAGTAAGGAACATGGCCATTGAGATAGAATATACTAATGAGGACCATCACCGTTGTAATAACTGGTCACACTTTCTCTCAAAATGTTTGCTCTTTAACAAAGTTCAAAATTCAATGGTATAAAGAGGAAATGAAATACCATTAGTATTATGTCCAGTTTTGATTTTCACTTATTAGGTTAGGAGTAAAGAGTTTTCACCTCACAAGGTGGGTTATCTACAAAATGTAACCATGGCATTACCTTTCTTATGATTTTGTTATTTAGAAGCAAAATATATTTTTAAATAGGTCAAGTGATCTTTGTAATGCCTTCATTTATAATATCAGATGACAAAAGGATTTTGTTTCTTTTGTTTGTGTGTTGTATATTTGATGCCATAAAACAAAGTGAAATTTCTGTCTCCATGGTAATATGCATTTGATCCTTTGCAAATATGACTTTCTGAGTTTATATTGAAGCTGATGTGTTTTCCTTACATAACAATTTTTGAAATAATTAAGGAGTATGTTTTACTTGTTAAATGTAAACGATGTTGTTTTTTCATATATACTTTAATTCATGTTTAATGTGAAAAAAGTATTTTTGAAAATAAAAGCACATTTTCGTAGTCAGCTAAAGTGATGAATATCCCAAGGTGTTTTAGAAATTATATATTATTATGAAAGAGGCTGTCAGATAAAAAAATGTTAATGCTTGACTACACTGTGTTGCCATGGATGAAACCAGTTATGCATTGCAGCATCTTGGGCATCCCAGTGTTTTAAGTAGTGTGATTTATATGCTCTGTACATAAAAGATGGTAGACAAGGAAAATCCCGGCCCCTCAGATCACGGGAAGGAATGAAGGAATATAATGAGTACATTGGATCATGAGCTGCCATCTCATTGCCATCTTACTTTTCTCTGGGTTTCAGGTCTTCAGCAGAATTCCAGTATTCTCAAGAAGAATCATCAATTGTTCCAATAACCCTTCTGTCCTAAATAACACTAGGACCTCAGTCCATGGGCTACAGGATACTGGTGTCTTTTAGAGCTATGCAAATCTCAAGTGTCCCCAGAGAAGAAAACTCCTTAGAAAGCTGAGGGGTGGGCATGACGGAGGGGGGAAGAGAGAGAGAGAGAGAGAGAGAGAAGCTACTCCCAAGATAGATTCCTGCATCCTGCTGATTTTCTTTCCTTTCTCCATGGTCACAAAATGATCACAGCAGTTATCAGATTAGTTTCATCTTTTCATCTCCATAGTCACCATGCTTAGGTATATCAGCTTTTCAGAGATCTATAAAATATTTAATATTTTTTTAAAATCGTAGCACCAAAATTCCAAAACTGCCTTATTCATATTAATGAATATTAATTAAATCAGTGAAAAGTGTGACATTAGTTCAACGTAATTGTCAAATTTAGTATTAAAACAATTCCATTACATTTTGAAATAATCTGTAGACCACCTTGTCAAATCCTGTACAAATTCCTCAGGGTGTGTGATTACTGTTTAGAAGTCATAGCCAATCTTGAATTAACTGGATTACTCACAGTCTAACAATTTCAAAAAAATTATAAAAATTCATTCAAATTGTATACAGGAAAAAAATTACATCTAGTGTAGGGCACAAAGGCATCTTACTGTGTTTACCTTGACGTGTGATGGGAGCCTCAAATAAAGTGTTCAGAACCCTGGAAAATTTTAATATAGTCCTGGCAAAACTGCCAGTTTTGACTCAGGTGAGTTTATCTCAAAAGCACATGTGTTATTAAAAAAAAAAAAAAAGTCTCTTCCAGAAAGTAGAGTTTGCAATGAGCATACCTTGGTGTATTTTAAAAAGAGCCACTCTGTGAATTCTGTGTAACTCCAAATCCTTGATTAGAAACTTTCAGCATCATTAGCTACTTGGGGGAATTATTATGTCTTTGCTAGTCCAGCAAAAATATTATGTATTGGAAAAAAACAGAAAAAAAGATATGTGTCCTCAGAATTTGACTGATTTTATTTCTTTAATGCTAGATGAAATTTTTCTTTTGCATATGAAAATGCACCAATCTTATATGGTTATGCAGATACAGTGGTTGAGAATGGTCATTCGTCTTTTTTTCTGGAAACAAATAGAACTCCAGTACTCACTGTGATAGCAGCAGATGGCTTGGAAATGATCCTGTAACAATACTAGTGACAATCGTAAACAAAAATTCAGTTCTCCTTAAGGTGAAGATAAGAAATTATGTTTTTCTTTGTTTTGTTTTTTAAAGTAATGAACGTTTATATCTATTAAGAATAAAAAGAAAGACCAGGAGCAGTTGCCTATGCCAGTAATCCCAACATTTTGGGAGGTCGAGGCAGGCAGATCACCTGAGGTCAAGAATTAGAGACCAGCTTGGCCAACATGGTGAAACCTTGCTTCTGCTAAAAATACAGAAGATTAGCCGGGTGTGGTGGCATAAGCCTGTAGTCCCAGCTACTTGGGAAGCTGAGGCAAGAGAATTGCTTGATCCCAGAAGGCGGAGGTTGCAGTGACTGAGATCCTGCCACCAGACTCCAGCCTGGGTGAAAAAAAAAAGAGAATAAAAAGAAAAAAGTTAACTAATAAATTACATAGTCCTACAGGTATCTACTTAAAAAAAATCTTATGATGATGATGAAGAATTACAGACCTGGAAACATCATGGTATTGTCTGGATAACGGTTTACTCAAAGGAGTTAAAATGACTGTGTTCCTCCCTCCTTCTCTCTTTCCTTCCCTCTTTTCCTTCCCTTTTTCTTCTTTCTTTGTTTTCCTTCCTCTCTGTTTCCCTCCTCTCTCTCTTTCTGAATCGACTTCTTTTTCATTTTTTCTTATTCTCTTTATACTTGATCTTCACTAAATTGCAAAAGTGAGTAAACTTTTACTTCTAGGATGATACTAGAAAAGTTTTCAAAGGAAAGAATTTTTCCTTGGACATAGGAAGAACAAGTGCCTTCTAGCTAATAATTAATCTCTTAATTGGGTGAATTTTCCTTAGGATAGGAGTTGCAGTGACCTTTTCTAGGTTAATTTGAGTATTTTCGGTGAAAGAAAAATACATAATAATTGAACACTTACTAGATGGTTCCTACCAGCAAAAATGCTAAAAATTGCAGCAAGCAGTGCGAATGTTGCCTAAGAGATAAGGCAGTTCAGAAGAGAGGAAGGAGAAAAGAAGATCACAGGATGGTTTATAACAAAATTCCAATTTGAACTAAGTCTTAGATAATGGTGAGATATGGTTTGATAAAAGTTAGCAACAACTTGAGATGAAGGATGGAAGCAGAATCAAATGTGGATACCAAGAGGGTAGACCAAATTGTATGTATGTATGTGTGTGTATGTGTGTGTGTGTGTGTGTGTGTGTGTGTGTGTGTGTGTATATATATATTTTTTTTTTTAACAGTTTTTTTTTTTTTTGAGTTGGAGTTTCACTCTTGTTGCCCAGGCTGGAGTACAGTGGTGTGATCTCAGCTCACTGCAACCTCTGTCTCCTGGGTTCAAGCCATTCTCCTGCCTCAGCCTCCCGAGTAGCTGGGATTACAGGTGCCCTCCATGACACCAAGCTACTTTTTGTATTTTTAGTAGAGACAGGCTTTCACCATGTTGGCCAGGCTAGTCTCTAATTCCTGACCTCAGTGATCCACCCACCTTGGCCTCCCAAAGTGCTTGGGATTACAGGCCTGAACTACCACGCCTGGACCAAATTGTATATATTTTAGAAAGCAAGAAGCAGTGGAAAATTGAGTGGACCTGATCAGATGCATCCAGGTCACAGAGGACCTCTGAAAATTAGGCAGCTTTTCATGATAATAAATGTAGAATAATTGAACATTTTTGAAAAAGATCAGTGGCCTAAAGTGATCCAGGAAGCACAGTCTGTATTGTGTTCAAGTTAGTTTTGAGCAGAGAGATTATGGAAAGGTTTCTGAGATGAGTTGAGATAACTACAGGAGTCATTGCAAGGGAACAAAAAAAGCAAATTCCAGCAAGACTAAATTTATAGAGAGAGGAAAAGAAAGCTCTGAACTGAAAAAGTACAAGATTTAGACCCTAAGCCTTTAGGAAAATGGAGGTGATGTTTCTACTATAAATAGGAAAAGTAAAAGGAAGATCTAAGATATTAAGGAGAAGTTAGAACCTGGTTTGCATCCTGAGGCAATGTAGACAGCCTAGTGTCCAGGAAGTATAGGGGCTCAGAATCAAACAGGAGCATGGGAAAGGGACAGAGCTACGGAAACCTGCATGTGACTACAAGGGAAAACACTACCTTTGAAGACATGAGAATGCTGATGTTCTTAAGGGAGAAGGTGCACATGGAAAAGGCCAAGCAAGAGACAAGGAGATAAAGCTAAAAGGACATTGGGTTGGGAGAGAGGTGAAGATATGCCTTTCACAGATGGAAAGGGAGTCATTTTCTCAAAAGAGAATGTAGTCGGTGTCATTAAAATTAGAAGGCGGAATAGAGGCAAGGGTCACCATGCACGTACATGTGCAAGTGCGTATGTACGTTTGTGTATGTGTGTAGGGGGTGAGAGCTAGCATTCACTAAAAGCACTTGTTATGTGTCTGGTGTTTTCCTATGAATTATACATGTAATTCAGTTTACATGTTTACTCAGCCCTAGCTCAACTCTTCTCCACTAACCTGGAAACCAGGATATTTCACGATTACCGTTTCCTTATAATATGCAAACAATTCATTCTGAAATGCTTCTAACTTCTGGATCAATTGGAAAGTAAGTCTGTGGATCCAGGATCCTTCCCACTTCCGATTTTGCTGCCCATTCAGTCCCGTTGGCAGGTGTTAAAGACTGCAGCTTCTTAGGATCTCTCCTTGCCCTGCTCCCCAGAACACAGCAGATACTCTGGTAAACGATACCACGGCACCCTCTGCTTCTTCCTTCTAACACATTTTATAATTTTCAGCAAATGATTTTAGGTTTACTGTCTCTCCCCTGAGAATACATAAACATCATTAGAATATGGAGTGTCCAACTCCTGGGCTCAAGTGATCTGCCCACATCAGCCCTCCAAAGTGCCAGGATTATAGACATAAGCCATCGTGCTTGGCCTATCAATTTGTTGTTTAATGTCTATGTTTACTGCATAGACTGTGTACTCCCTTAGGACAACAGCAGGATTTTGGTCACAACTCTCTGGCAAGTTCCTGGCACATAGTAGGCATAAAATACATAGCTGCTGAATGTTTAATAAGTGACTGAATTCATTTTATTTGAGAGAAACTGAAACTTAAAGAAATGAAAACAATTGTCTAAGATCATACACCTAGCAGAGTCAGATTCAAAATTAGTTCTAAGTCCAAAGCTTGTTTCTTGTCTTTTATTTTTTTCCTCTAAATCAGAAGTACAGAGAAAATGCTATTTGACTTGCCAAGAAAGAAACTATTAGTTCCCTTAAGAGAATAATTGTAATAGAGAGGTGAGGCATTGTTTAATAGGTGGAAACAGGACTGAGAGAGGAAAGGTACATATGGGTGAGTGTGTATGAGTTTGTATGTATGGAGGCACAAGCTTACTCATTCTGTGCGTCTGCATGTTGTATCTGAAAGGGGTTGGGCGCAGAGGGGTGGAAGGTGATTGATGGAAGCTGAAGTTGGCAGTGAACCATTCATGCAATGCAGATACAGTCAATGCTTTCTCCAAAGTGCAGTTCATACAGAAATGGCATAAGGATAGTGCACCTCCTCAGCGTGAGCAACACATTTTCTTTTCTTCCAATAGGATTGGGCACATTCTGGTTCCCTGGAATGTGCGTGAGTTCTCAGTACTGTGGTTATAGCATATCATTTAAAGCTGGTTGTTTAATGAGTTTAATTTTCAAGTCAAGTTTATAAAGAAAGGCTTTTTGAGAGGCACTTGTTTATTTATTAGGTAAAGACTGAACTTGGAAAACCTTAGGTTTCTAATTTGTAAGTTGAGGGTATTGATAGCTAACTCCATGGCTCCAAAAAGTGCTCTTAGGATTGGAGATAAGTTATTATGTTAAATTATAATATAATATAATATAAGGAGATAAGTTATTGTCTTAAGTTACAATATAATATATAATAATATATTATAATATATGATATATAATATATTTATAATTATAATGTATTATAATATAATATAATATAATTTTTGAGTGCCTAGTACATTCCTCACAGAAGCTGGAATGTACTAGGCACTCAAAAACCAATAGCTGATATTGAAGTTTGTGATAAAAGTACAGATGTCCATTTTTCTTTCTATGAGTTCTTTTTCCTTTATCAAATATCTTCAACTATATCTTTAAATTCATCATCTCTACCTCCCATATCTCCTGTACTTCTTGGATCAAGGGAACTCTTTCAGTCCTCAAATTGTGATCTCTAAAGCATCCCGTCAGTGGCATAGGCAGCTAATTTGGGCTTCTCAAATTAGACATGAGGTAGAAGACAGCTTTTGAATTTGGAAAAATGACATGAAAGATAGCAAAGGTCTTGGAAGATAGTTATAAAATTTAATGCAAATCAACGTAAGTTGAAGAAATGTTACACTGAAAACACGGTGGTAGTATTCATGGAAGGAAGGGAGGAAAGCAGATCATTTGGAGAAGGGGAATGAAACATCTTAGAACACAGAAATCCTATGGACCAAAGCTAAAAGTGAAACACTCAAAATAGTCGTGGTACTTCCTTGTTCCCCTAATGGGTTGTTATGGCTCCAGGGGTGACTCCATAGAAATCAACCCTAAGTGAGGTAAAATGTGCAAGGGCACAAGGTCTTGCTGCTGAGATTTGTCCCCTAGAAGCACATCTGGGAATAAAGCTCCTTTCAAAGTCAACTGATAAGAAAGTGTTTTATCACCTGCTAGTTACTGGCAAACATCAGGAGCATTTTGTATATTCCAAGAACAAGTAGCAAAACAAACAGGGAGACTGAAAAGCCATCTCATTACTGCAGATGTCAATCAGCTAATAATTTGTCTTTTCTCCCTTGTTTCCAGAGCCTAAAGTAAGCTGCAAATTAGGCCGGTCTGCTTCGACATCAGGTGTGCCTCCTCCATCAGTCACCCCTCTCAGGCAAACCAGTGACCTGCAACAGAGCCAGGTACCATCATCGTTAGCCAGTCGTGATTGACTTCCTGTGATGCACCTTGCCAAATGCTTCCCACCTCTGTCTGTCCTGTGGCTATAGACAACTTTTGCATTTGCTTTTATTTTTCTATGTGTGTATGTGTGGGGGGCATGGGGGATGAGTTCCGGCAGTCTGTGTTTTCATCTGAAAAAGAATGTCTTTCTTCCTTGTGATTGGTGGTAAAACTTTCTTTGCTGTTTGTTACCAAATCGTTTTTGTCTCTGGTTTCCATCATTCTGTAATATAAATGTAGTAAACTTGTACTATATGTATGGCTTAGTGATTATTTTTTAAATTATTTCTCTCTTTCATGTTTTGTGTACTTTTATACTGTCTGAAAATTTATCAATATTTGATAAATTTATCTACTTTGTTTTATGTAGATTTCTTTTTAAATGTTTTGTCCACAACACTTGCACAGATGTTGTCAATGAATTTGTACATATCTCTTAGCTCTTATCCCATTATACTGTAATATTTTTGGTTGTTTTATTTTTATTTAGCTTGGAGCATGATTGTAAGACACTGTTGAATATTGATGTCCGTTTAAATATTCATATCCCAACTCATTTGGATTGAGTATGGCAGCTAGTCTTTCTTTTTTCTTAGGCTATAGAGACAAATTGACTGGCCATATAATCAAGATATTTAACAAAAACTGCAGATTAATAAGGCAACCCTTAAATAAATGACTTTTCTCTCTTATATCAACAATATCAGAAATGTTCTAAGAAAGGGAATGTAAGTGTTCATGCATGGTAAATGAGATCTCAATTATCACTTGGAGAAAAGAGACAAGAAATAAAGGCCTAAACTGAAATATCATTTAATCCTTTACAGCATAATATGTTGCTCTGATGTTCATTTGGGTACATGGTTGTGCACGGGGAATTAGTATGAGGAAAAATCACTACACATAAATGTCCCATCTTTAGCTCACCGAATAGGAATTCAATAAGTTGACTTAATTTGTGAGGCTTAATTGTTGTTACTGTTAAGTATTATGGGTGTTAAGTAGGGTGGTGTCATTCTGGAGTGATTCCTCTCTGCTTCCCAGCTGTAATCTTTGCATTCATAAAACCCTTCTGAAATAGTAACTTATAAAACAGTGACAATACCTCCCAGGGAACTGCCCATTGCTGATTAGCAAATTACATATTCTTCAATTATTTCAAATGTCAGGCTGTTCTAAAAACATAGCTAAGTAGAATGATTGCATTTTTTTCTAATGAGAGACATTGTACCTCAATATTTTTATCTGGCTTAAATATGCAAAGGATTTAATTTATATATATATATAAGGTATCTACAAATCCAAGGAATGAGAAGCTTCTCTCAAGGGCATCTCAAGTACCATTTAGAATTTCTTGTGTCTTAATTTTAAATGTTAAATGCCTTTATAACTAAATGTACCAAGTCAAACACTTTTTGGATATAAAAGAAGTAGAAACAGTAAGACACTGAGTAAAATAAATAAGATAAACTGCCACCTTAGCTGATGAAAGCTATTCCAAAAATGTTATATTTACCAACATTCAAAGTTTAAAAACATTGAGTACCAAAGAAGAGAAGTTTAGCTAACTGGCAGAGGATTGCACTAATACTTAAAAGTTTTCAAGTTTATAATCCCTGCTAGCATATTGCCCTCAGACTCTCAGAGAGGTTTTGTGTTCTCTGTTTTGTTTTGCTTTTTTCCTAATTGTCTTTATACCTGTTTCACCCTATGCCACTCCAAACTCTCAATGAAAGCAGGTTCCTGGTATATACTTCCAGAATAGAGACAAGATGTACTCTTTGTGCCTTCATATTATCATCCCTTTGCTCACCTGATGGGACATTCTTCATTCTTCAAAATGTATGAAGGGAAAAAGCCTAGGGAACCATTTATATGCTGTTAGTTTCCTTAACTACTGACAGAGATTCTGACACAGTCAAATCATACATGGGCTGTCAAAGCTACAAATTAGAAGACTGGCCTCTGGGCTTCTTCTCTGCTGCTTATGGCCAGTTACAGTATACATGTATTTCTACACTCTAGAGGTGAATTGGTAAGCATAGCTCATATGAACATTGCTCTGAACTCCTATGACTTAGCTTTCAACTAAAGTCAATAAATACTTATTAATAGTCCTTTTCTAACCTAATTCCCATGCCCTCAACTGTAGTGTCGACTAAGATGTCTCTTTAAATTACAATCAGGATGGCACTGCCCTGTGCTCAGGAATGCAAGACAATGGTGAAAAGATGAGTAAAACGGTTGAATCTAACAGTGACTATTCATACCTAAACAAGGATAGGGAACACCTAGCATTATCGAACAATCCCTCTGGTCACTTTTTAAGCAGTTTTGCAACACTAAGACTCCTGGCAGTATTAAAAACCCAGAATTCTTAATAAGAGATTAATAAACTTCGTACTAGGAAAATCATTGGAAACCATGTGATCTATTTAAAACAAACAAAAGGCCGGGTGCAGTGGCTCACACCTTAATTCCAACACTTTGGGAGGCTGAGGCAGGTGGATAACCTGAGGTTAGGAGATCCAGACCAGCCTGCCTAATATGGTGAAACCCTGTCTCTACTAGAAATACAAAACTTTAGCTGGCCATGATGGCACATACCTGTAATCCCAGCTACTTGGGAGGCTGAGACAGAATGACTTGAACCTGAGAGGCAAAGATTGCAGTGAGCTGAGATTGTGCCACTGCACTCTAGCCTGGACAACAGAGTGAGACTCTGTCTCAAAAATAAATAAATAAATAAATAAATAAAACAAAATCAGTCACTAACCTCTGAAGTAATTCCAGTGGTGCTTGTCTGTGGAGGAATCTGGCCTTATGAAGGCTGTGACATTTCAGTCACATTATGGGCATTACCCTTCATACAGAAAGATGTGTGTTCCTTTTCAGACTGTTGTTCTCATCCCATCTCTATTCAGTTTTCTTGGTCCTAGTTTGCCACTTACTGTTTCATGGCATGGTTGGCGCTCTCTAAGGAGTGTTGCAGATGGAGGCAGGTGGGAGTGCTTGACGTCACTCCAGCAGAGATTCTCAGAGGTGACCAGAGTGACTGGCCCCCATGCCCCATGGGCTGCGGGCCAATAGTAACAGCCCACCACCAGAATTTGTGTATAAACAAAGGGGAAAGTAATGTTTGCTTGACTTTGCAATCAGTTTTAGCTTTAGGTAACTTCATCAGACATAAGATCTGTAGAAATGTATAATTGTATCTGACTAGAACCTCAAAATATATAAGAGAAAATGGAAAACTCTGGAAAAAATATGAGTTCTGAAGCATTTAGAGTGTGCTCCAAAACACATATTGTTCTCTGACACTCAGAGAGATAAAAATAAAATTATTCTTTCTTAATTTGCTCCTGAGCAAATAGACTAGAGGCTTTTAGGGACATTTTCCCAGAACTTCCTTGCAATGCAGACATGTTTTGGCATTTGCCTTCATAGATATCTTTGGAAATCAACTGAATTTTTGTGCCTATCATTAGGAAGTTAATTTATTTTCTCAGTTAAAAAGTCAAACTGCACCAGAGTCATGTACTGAACTTGGAGCACATGTTACTTTCTCTTTTTCATCCTCTGTAATAGAGTAGAAAGCTATGTACTCGGAAGAAAGAGAAATGAATGCTCTTAGAGACAGCAGATGATGTTTATGTGATTCCTTCACCTCTGGCTGTTCTCAGCCTCCCTCTTCAGTGATCCCATTGGAGGCAGTGCCATCTATACTCTTACTGCACAGGTGATGGTATAGAAACCGAGGCATAGGCCATATCAAACCATGCTTTTCTGCAATAATGGAGCAGCTAAGGTGTGTCTTCAAACAGAACTGCAGCACTCCTTGGAAAAATGTTCCCAAGACGTGTTTGAATTCGTTTTCCTAGGAAGGAAAGGGGAGCCACAGCCTCCACTACACACAAACACACATACACACACACTCACTCACATACACGTTCTTGTTTTAATGGCAGATTCTCATGTCAAGCAATTACAAAGCTAAGAGTGACCCAAGTGTTGAACTGAAACCTCAAGTTCTTCGGAGGCTTGTTTATCACTCCAACCCGAATTATATTTGATCATCCTTGATTTAGGGGAGGGAAGTAAGAAAAGGTCACTTGTAATTTCCTTTGGATACACATTCCAAAGTTTGACAGACCAAATCTCTTTAGAAACCTACACAGAGTGCTTAGAAAACACATAGTGCTTTGCCATGATCTCTGTGGGTCCTGTGTATCATGTGATACCTGCATCCTCACCACCCAGGACAAAACTTGCCCAGCCCAGTCCTTTCTGCATATTTAATAGATGTTATCCAGAGTAGTAAGCCCCATTCCTTTCAACTTGCCCCTTTAGGATAACTTCACAAATGCTTATCGCCTTTCATAGCGGCCCCCTGGTCTCTTACCAAGCTCCTAAAATCCCCTTTGCTTGTCAGCCTTGCTGGAGAAAGAGAGCCTGCCAGGGCGGCCTGTGGAGCAGAGTGGGTTCTCACTTCCCATGGGCTCCACAGCTATGTCATTACGCCAGCATCAGCCAGCATTCCTGGATAATGGAAGAACATATTAGGGGGTCCATAGCTTGATGTGTGTCTAGAGTATATTTCTGAACATGCTCAAATGCCAGAGTTGTTTTCTACATACTTAAGAAAATAAGATAGACAACCCAAATATAGGGATGTGGGATCAGTACATGTGAAGACTAAGGTGAAGGACTTACGTGAATTTCTTTGCAAGGGCAGTGCTCAGTTCAGAGGTATTCCTCCGATGCCCAGCACAAAGTGGGACACTCAGTCATCATCTCTTGACTTACTCAACCTCCCTCTCCATAAATGCCTTTCTCTATATACACTTCAAAAAAACTTTTTCTCAAACAATTTGATTTTATTCCTGTTCTTCTATCCTTAATATTTCCAAAGCAGGGTCTGTGAGTTCTGAGCTTTCATTTAACTTTCCAGATGGGACATTTGCACATAAAATGTGCCTAGGAGCCTATAGAGGGTGAGAAAGGCTAACAATAAAGGGAGGCGGGGAGTAAAGTGTAGTGAAATGAGGGCATAGAAAGGAAATTTAATTCCTTCTTTTTGAGACAGAGTTTCACTCTTGTTGCCTAGGCTGGTGTGCAATGGCGCGATCTCAGCTCACTGCAACCTTTGCCTCTGAGTTCAAGTGATTCTCCTGCCTCTGTCTCCTGAGTAACTGGGATTACAGGCATGTGCCTCTATGCCCATGCCTGGCTAATTTTTTTCTATTTTTAGCAGAGACGGAGTTTCACCATGTTGTCCAGGCTGGTCTCAAACTCCTGACATTGTGATCTGCTCACCTGAGGCTCCCAAAGTGCTGGGATTACAGGTGTGAACCACTGTGCCCAGCAGGAATCTAATTTCATCTCCTAGGTGCCCACCCCCACTCTGAATAATGTAATCTTAAAGGCTACAAAGCTGCATCCTCGTTTAATTTTTTTGCCTTCAATAGGATCATGCAGAAAAACAAACACAAGTCCTAAGGGCAAAATGGGAAACCTCTTTCAGTTTTGCTGTGAACCTAAAACTGCTCAAAAAAAAAAAAAAAAAAAAAAGAGAAAAAAAAGGAAAAGTAAGAACAAAACCCAAAACACTGTAAAGCATAAGGGTAGAGAAACACCAAAAATACTTTCTCTTTAGAATTCTCAGGCTACTACGGGCATAGACATGATTTGTTTTCCAAAATCATGCTTTAGTTAAGCCTCTTGTCCTATAGACCAAGGACATTTTATCTGATTGGTTGGATGCATTTTCAAGTGTTTCCTACCTTGAGACTAAGGTTTTATGGTAGATAGGAGAAAGCAGTGCTGGGAGTGAGAGAGCCACAGAATATGTAGTTGGAGAGTGCTTGCCACCCTGACTTCGTGAGACCAAAGGCCCCTTCTTTATCATCTGCTGCTCAGGTGTTGAACAAATGTGTTTTCTCTCTTTTTTGCGGGGGGGGGGGGGGGGATTCTGTGACAATCCACATTTTATTAAAAAACCAGAAATGATTAAATTTTTTCCATGCCATTTGTACCGTTATAAACCTTATTTGATTTTAT
>CAUYLG010065879.1:0-22364 GCA_963573385.1 Cacajao melanocephalus | reverse complement strand
GGGTTGCTCTTCTTGAGGAATATCTTTGTGGTGTTCTCTGTATTTCCTGGACTTGAATATTGGCCTGCCTTGCTAGGTTGGGAGGTTTTCCTGGATAATATCCTGAAGAGTGTTTTCTAGCTTGGATTCATTCTCTTCATCACATTCTGGGACACCTATCAAACGTAGATTAGGTCTTTTCACATAGTCCCATATTTCTCGGAGACTTTGTTCATTCCTTGTTACCCTTTTTTCTCTAATCCTGCCTTCTCATTTAATTTCATTGAGTTGATCTTCAACTTCTGATATCCTTTCTTCTGCTTGGTCAATCAGGTGTTGAAACTTGTGCATGCTTCGCGAAGTTCTCGTGTTGCGTTTTTTAGCTCCATCAATTCATTTATATTCCTCTCTAAGTTGTCCATTCTTGTTAGCATTTCGTTAAATCTTCTTTCAAGGTTCTTAGTTTCTTTGCATTCGGTTTGTACATGTTCTTTTAGCTCACAGAAGTTTCTTGTTATCCACCTTCTGACGCCTGATTCTGTCAGTTCATCGCACTCATTCTCCATCAGGCCTTGTTCTCTTGCTGATGAGGAGCTGTGATCCCCTGTAGGAGGAGAAGCATTCTGATTTCGGGTGTTCTCAGCCTTTTTGCACTGGTTTCTTCCCATTTTTGTGGTTTTATCCATCTGTCATCTTTGCAATTGCCGACTTTCAGATTGGGTCTGAGTGGACGTCTGGCTTGTTGGTGATGAAGTTTTTTCTGTTTCTTAGTTTTCCTTCTGCAGACGCCCTTTCCCCACAAAGCTAGGCTTTCCCGGGTTCAGCTGTGCTTACTGTGAAACTCTCAGTCCTCAGTGCTTCCAATTGCTGTTCTCCTTGTGGGGATGGGACCAGCCGAGCCCAACTCAGAGGGCACCCAGTCGCTTATACCCTGCACTGAGAAGCGCAGCACCGCGCCGGCCAAAAGAGTCGCGCTGGCGACCTGTGTGGCTCCTCCGCTGCGTATATCCCAGTTTGTGGGCAACAGAAATTCGTCTGAAATTGCGGTATCCACTCGCTCTCTGTGCTTTCACTGGGAGCTACAATCCTCAGCTGTTAATCGGCCATCTTGGATCTCTCTCTGCCCGGTGATGAAGTTTTTTCTGTTTCTTAGTTTTCCTTTGGTGGACGCCCCTTCCCCACAGAGCTGGACCTTCCCGGTTCGGCCGTGCTTGCTGTGAAACTCTCAGTCCTCAGCATTTCCAATTGCCGTTCTCCTTGTGGGGATGGGACCAGCCGAGCCTGGCTCACAGGACACCCCGTCCCGTATACTCCGCACCGAGAAGCGCCGTGCCGGGGCACCGGCAAAACAGCCGCGCTGGACAAAAAAGTCGCGCTGGCGACCCATGTGGCTCCTCCGCTGGGAATCTCCTTGTCTGTGAGCAACAAAAATTTGTCTGAAAGTGCGGCGTCCACTCGCTCTCTGCGCTTTCACTGGGAGCTACAATCCTGAGCTGTTGTTAATCAGCCATCTTGGATCTCTCTCCTGATTTTATTTTTATTTTTATTTTTTGAGATGAGGTCTCGCTCTATTGCCCAGGCTGGAGTGCAGTGGCCTAACCTTGACTCACTGCCACTTTCACCTCCTGTGTTCAAGCAATTCTTGTGCCTCAACCTCCGGAGTAGCTGGGATTATGGCACCCACCACCATGCGTGGCTAATTTTTTTGGATTTTTAGTAGAGATTCACCATGTTGGCCAGGCTGGTCTTGAACTTCTGACCTCAGGTGATCCACACACTTCAGCCTCCCAAAGTGCTAGGATTACAGGTGTGAGCCACCACACTGGCCCTGATTTTTTCTTTACCTTTGATATTCTTCTCTATTAATCCCATTTTCTCCTTCTGCTATTCCTTTCCTCCTGTTTATTTCACAACTGTCCTGTTCATCTCCTTTCTTCTGATCACACTCCATTTCTTATGGACCAATCTTTTACCAGTTCTTTGAATAGCATTTTTCGGGCGTGGCCACATTGCCTGTAGTTTCCAGCAACTCAGGAGACTGAGGCAGGAGGATTGCTTGAGCCCAGGAATTCAAGGCTGCAGTGAGCTGTGATTTTACCATTGTACTCCAGCTGGAGTGACAGAGCAAGACTGTCACAAAAATAAATAAATAAATAAAAATAACACCCAGTTCCAAAAGCCACTGGTTTGTCAGACTTACCTGAAGTTCACCAGCAGTGACAATGCATTCCAGTTTCTCCTCACTGTTACTCCTTATTTTACTAATATTTTGCTTGAAACTCATTTGTCTTTGGAATGCTTCCTATGCTTGACTGCACCTGGGTCTATCAACACTGGTGTTTCCTGGTAATCTGTGACATATTTCTCTGCTGATCTTTTCTTTCCTTCAGGCAGAAGCTAATTCTGTGTTTCTTATGGTGCTTCCTGCATGTTCGTGTTCATCAATGTTGTAAATTATATTAGTAGTATTTCAGGTCAGCAAAATAGCTTCCCTTCCCTTCCTCTTCTTTTTCCCTTTTGTCCCTTCAACTTCTTTGACCTCCTCCCTGAAAATATAATTATTAATTATTCTTTTTCTCTGTATTTGCTTTTAGATAATAGAATGAATACTTTTGTACCTATATCCCATATTAAGTATATGTCCTTTCAGTATTTGAGAAACAGGCACTAAACACTTTAGGACAGCTGATAAGGAATTATAATAACAGCAGAATGTGATCATGCAGCAAGCACTGGATTCTCCCCTCCATATCTTTATAACAAGTAAGGTCTATGATTATGGGGCTTGGCATTAGACCAGATGTGAATTCCATCTCCAGTGCTATACAGCCTTTGGCAATTCACCTATCCTCTCTGGGATTTAACTTCTTTGTCTATAAGAAGTTGATAACATCTGTAACAAAAGATGGGAGTTAAATGTGTATAAAGTATATAAGACACAATCTAACACAGAGTAGATGTAGGGACACTATCTAACATAAAGAGAAATGTGAATTTCCTTTTTTTTCTCTCTTTTTTAATTTTTTTTTTTTTTTTTTTAAAGACAGGGTTTCACCATGTTGGTCAGGCTGGTTTTGAACTCCCAACCTCAGGTGATCCGCCCACCTTGGCCTCCAAAGTGCTTGGAGTACAGGTGTAAGCCACCGCGCCCGGCTAAGAAATGTGAATTTCCTCTTCCCTTTAGGAGATTCATTCATTTCTTAGGGGATATATAATCCAGTGGGAAAAATCAAGATCTACATCAACAAAATAAACACTAAACAAAATCAAAATGATATTAAGCACATAGGACTTATAATGTGTCATATACTCCACTAAAGGAACTTTACAAAAGTGATCTTATTTAATCTTCATAACTGGTACAATTATAACTTTATTTTTATTTTATTCATCCTTTTTTTTTTTTTTGAGGCAGGGTTTTGCTCTGTCACCCAGGCTAGAGTACAGGGAACGATCATGGCTAATTTTAGCTTCTACCTCCCAGGCTCAAGCTACTCTCCCACCTCAGCCTCCCGAGTATTGGGACTACAGGGGCACACCACTACTCCTGGCTAATTTTTTGATTTTTTGTAGAGGCAGAGTCTCACTGTGTTACCCAGGCTGGTCTCAAACTCCTGGGCTGAAGCAATCCTCCCACCTTGGCCTCCCAAAGTGCTGGGATTATAGGCATGAGCCACCATGCCCTGCTATAACCCCAATTTTAGAATGAGGAAACTGACATCCCTATAGGTCTACAGTTAGTAAGAGGTAAGCCCATGCAATCAGGTACCAGTGTCCATGCTCATAACCAACCACATCATGAGTTCTCACTCGTGTCTTGCACAGAGTAGGAACTCAATAAATATTTTCTGGTATCTTCCTCTAATTTCTTTTTCCAAAGCAAAGAGTAACCACCACACATCGCTGAAAAGCACATCTTATCTAGTCTTTGATCAAAACAGTTGATTGCTTTGCACAGTCTAAAACTCAGATATAGTTTAGTGCAAAGAAGTCAGGGGAAAATTTGGTAACTTTCATTGTTAAAGATCTGGTTTCCCTACGGCTAGTGACTCTGTAATAGTAAACAATCCAGGGTGTGAATAAATGACATTTTTTATTAATGGTTCTTTTGGACTCCACAATCTCTTTCAGAGAGAATTCATTCGGTAAGCTCCTTTTATATTTGCTTTCTCAGTTAATTCTCACAACTACCTTATGAATAAGTATCATTTATAGACCTAATTTATACTGGAGAAGCTGGAGCTTATAAATGTTGAGTTCCCCAAGGTCAGCAACACTGGGAAGTGATAGGATTTGAACTTTGAACTCTGCAAAGCTAATCATGTTTCCATCGTCCTACTCTTAGAAATGGCAATATCTATAAGGTTATGCTGGAAATCTTCCCTTTATTACCTCTGGGTCCAGGTACCTCACCTGTAGACTCAGAGTTCCAACTACTTTGTGAACTCAGGTGTACTGTGATGGAGTATAAATCTATCTTTGGAAACATTTGAAGCTGGGTGTGGTGGTTCATGCCTGTAGCCCCAACTACTTAGGAGGCTGAAGCAAGAGGATCACTTGAACCCAGGAGTTTGAGGCTGAAGTGATTGCAGTAAACTATGATCATGCCACTACACTCCAGCTAGGGCAACAGAGTGAGACCCTATCTCTAAACCAAAAAGAAAAAAAAAAAAAAAAAAAACAAGAAGAAGAAGAAAAGAGACATTTAGAAATTTGGAAGGGCCAGGCATAGGGGCTCATGCCTTTAATCCCAGCACTTTGGGAAGTTGAGGCAGGTGGATCGCCTGGGGTCAGGAGTTCAAGACCAGCCTGACCAACATGATGAAACCCCGTCCCTACTAAAAATACAAAAATTAGCTGCGCGTGGTGGTGGCATATGCCTGTAATCCCAGCTACTTGGGGGGCTGAGACAGGAGAATCGCTTGAACCTGGGAGGCAGAGGTTGCAGTGAGCTGAGATTGTGCCATTGCACTCCAGCCTGGGCAACAAGAACAGGACTTCATCTCAAAAATAAATAAATAAGTAGAAATTTGGAAGCACTCTGTGTTCTCAACCAACAATCAGGGGTAACTCTGGCAATAACAATTTCTCTTAGAACATTTAGAGTAAGTCTTCAGGACACCAAGTTAGTAGCTCTGGTTTGAGGATATGGTAATGGGCAGAAAACATTTTGTTCCAGCCAGTCTGTGGCTCTATTCATCAAAATTAATGATACCAAAACAGTTTAAAAACAAGGTTTCGCTATGTTACTCAGGCTGATCTCAAACTCAGGGCCTCAAGTGATTCTCCTGCTTTGACCTCTCAAAGTGCTGGGATCATAGGTGTGAGCTACCATAACTGGCCATGAATTTATTTGTTTATTGAGACAGAGTCTCACTCTGTCACCCAGGCTGGAGTGTAGTGGCCAGATCTCAGCTCACTGCAACCTCCACATCCCAGGTTAAAGTGATTCTAGTGCCTCAGACACCCAAGTAGCTGGGATTACAGGCATGCGCCACCCAACCCAGCTAATTTTTGTATTTTTAATAGAGATGGGGTTTTACCATGTTGGCCAGGCTGGTCTTGAACTCCTAGCCTCAAGTGATCCACTCACCTCAGCCTCTCAAAATGCTGAAATTACAGGTGTGAGCCACTGTGCCTAGCCGAATTTATATTTTTAAGGAGAACCTACATGATATACAAAAATAAACCCATAATGATTCCATCTTAAGGCATATTTTTAATGAGTAAATTATCCAGTTCTAAGATGAAGGTCAAATTTATACCATGGTAACAAATTGATTCTGAACTCTTATAATGTAGATATCATTTATTTAGACTTAGAGATCATTTTGACAGGGTTCAGGGTAAGTATAATTTGGCTTAGCAAACCCTTTATTCTAAATATTAAGTCATAACATGGAGCTCCTGGATATTTAAGGCATCTGTAGAAGTGGTAAAGGAGGTTTCATAGCAAACTTCAACCTCAAATGGGGCTGTACAGGCTAACTCACATGTTAACTTAGGGGCTGTGGTGATCAATCTAGAGTGACAAATTAGCTCCGATGGGCACTCACAGATGTTCTTGACTATTTAAAAAATAATGAAACAGGCAAGGCACAGTGGCTCACACCTGTAATCCAAGCACTTTGGAGGCCAAGGCGGGCGGATCACCTGACGTCGGGAGTTCAAGACCAGCCTAACCAACATGATGAGACCCCGTCTTTAAAAAAAAAAACAAAACAGTTATTATGAATTAATATAGCTTTGCTGACAACATTTTTCAAAATTTGGGATCCATGATGGCAAGGATAGAGTCTATGTGTACCAAAAAAATGTATCTGATGGTGAAATATTTGGAAATCAGTTTCCCGGAGTATAAATTAATAAAATTTTAAGATCATAGAGGAACATTTAAAATACAGTATGGTTTTAGGAGTGATGTCAGCTAGATGGCAGAATGGGAGATTTTAGTGCCTGTCTCCTCGCAGAAACACCAATTTAAATAGCTGTACACATGCGAAAATACTTTCATAAGAGCTAAGGAATTCAGGTAAGAGATGACAGTATGTAGGTGGAACACAGAAATAAGAAAAGATGCATTAAAGAGCGTAGGAAGGACAGTTTTACATTAACCACATTATCTGTCTTCTAAGTCTTCTGAGGGAGGAAAGGGAGCAAACACCCAATTTCACCATGAACCACAGCACCAAGCCCTCCCCAGTGAACCTTTGTGCCTGACTGGTCCCTGTTGATCCAGACTGTAGGCCATCCCCTGCATTCTAGGCTCCAGGCAAGACTCCACATCCCACAGACCCAAGTACACCCCAGCACCAGGCTGGCCCCTACATCCCCAGGCTTTATGCTGGCATCCACGGACCAAGCCTCCAGACCAGTCCCCACAGACCCAGGCTTCAGGGCTGCCCCAATTCCATGGCTTCACCAGCTCCCATGGCCCCAGCCACCAGGCTGGCACCCGTGGCCCCAAGCTCCAGCAGACCAGGCTCCAGGACCACCCCCATGAACCACCTCCATGGACCCAGGACTTAGGCCCAGCTTTGCAGACTCAGGTTTCAGCCCTGTCCCAGCACCAGGCTAGGCTTTGTAGACCAGGCCCACCTTAAGAACCCAGCCATTAGGCCTGCCCTAGCATGAGCACACTCCCCAGCAGACTCAGACTCAAGATCCATCCCAGGGCAAGGTCAACTCCAATGGACCCAGGCTTCTTGTCAGCCCACGCGAACACAGGCTGTAGGCGCATTCCTGCAGACTCAGGCTCCAGGCCCTCTCCAGAAGACCCAGTCACCAGAACCACACCCAGGCTGTGTGTGAACCCCAGTGCCAGGCTATCTCCATGGACTCTCAGGATTAAGGACTGTACCCACATACCCAAGTTCCAGATCTACCTCTGCCGACCCAGACACCAGATCAGCCCATCTGAGAACTTCAGAAGCAAGCCTACCCATGAGCTCATTAGCTGGTCCTTTCAGAATAACAGAACAATAATCAGGGAAACGTGACACAAACAAAGGTAAAAAAAAATTAAAGCACTAATAACTGACCTTAAAAAATTGAGATACACAATAAAGAAAACAAACAAACAAGAACAAAAAAAAAATTGAGATATACGGCTGGGCACAGTGGCTCACACCTGTAATCCCAGCACTTTGGGAAGCCAAGGCAGGCAGATCACCTCAGGTCAGGAGTTCGAGATCAGCCTGGCCAACATGGTCAAACCCCCCATCTCTACTAAAAGTAAAAAAATTAGCTGGGCATGGTGGTGGCACGTGCCTGTAGTCCTGGCGACTTGGGAGGCTGAGATGGGAGGATCACTTGAGCCCAGGAGTTCTGGGCTGTAGTTTGCTACACTAATTAGGGGTCTGAACTTAAGTCTGGCATCAATATTGTGACCTCCCGGGAGTGGGGGACCACCAGGTTGCCTAAGGAGAAGTGAATCGGCCCAGGTTGGAAATGGAGCAGGTCAAAACTCCTGTGCTGATCAGCAGTGGGATTGCACCTGTGAATAGCCACTGCACTCCAGCCTGGGCAACATAACGAGACCCTGTCCCTAAAAAAAAAAAAATTAATTAGCCGGGCATGGTGGTGGGCACCTGGAATCCCAGCTACTTGGGAGACTGAGGCAGGAGAATTGCTTGAAGCCAGGAGGCAGAGGTTGCAGTGAGCTGAGATCACACCACTACACTCCAGCCTGGGTGACAAGAGCGAGACTTATCACTTATTTATATAAAAATAAAAAATAAATTGAGATACACAAATGTCATGAATGTGTATATCAAAATAATTTGTAATTATTTGAAAATTTGTGGCTGGGCATGGTGGCTCACGCCTGTAATCCAAGCACTTTGGAGGCCAAAGTAGGCGGATCACCTGAGGTCGGGAGTTCAAGACCAGCCTGACCAACACAGTGAAACCCCGTCTTTTTAAAAAAAATAAATTAAAAAAAAAGAAAATTTGTAAGAATTCAAAATAATCATCTTAAAGAAGCCCAGGGAGTTATAAGAGAACACAGATAGCTAAATGATTATCAGGAAAACAATTCTAAATGAACAAAATGAGTTCAACTGAGGGAGATCATCACCAAGACACATGGTAATCAAATTCTTAAAAGTCAAAGAGGCCAGGCAGGGTAACTCACACCTATAATCTCAGCACTTTGGGAGGCTGAGGCCTTTATCTCATACCATGTTGAAAAGTCAACTCCAAAACCAGGCCAGTGCAGTGGCTCACGCCTGTAATCCCAGTACTTTGGGAGGCTGAGGCAAGCAGATAATTTGAGGTCAGGAGTTCAAGACCAGCCTGGCCAACACAGTGAAAACCCATCTTTATTTTTAAAAAATAAATAAATAAAATAAAAATAAAAATCAATGCAAAATGGATTAAAGAGTTAACTGTCATACCTGAAAGTGTAAAACTACTAGAATAAAACATAGAAAAGTTTATTGATGTTGGTCTGGATAAGACTACAAATGCTCAGGCAACCAAAGCAAAAATAGACAAACACAATTGCCTCAAACTATATAGCACAAATTATACTGCTCAGCAAAGAAAATGATCAACAGAGTAAAGAGAAAACCTACAGAATGACAGAAGATATTTGCATACCATTTATCTGATAAAGGGTTTTTTTTTTTTGAGACAATCCTATTCTGTTGCCCAGGCTGGAAATTGTGTGTGTGTGTGTATATATATATATGTGTGTGTGTGTGTGTGTGTGTGTGTGTGTGTGTGTAGCCATTATAGAAGAAAAGCATGGAATTTCCTCAAAAAATTAAAAATAAAACTACCATATGATTCAGCAACCTCACTTTTTAATATACATCCAAAGGAAATGAAATCAGTATGTCAAAAAGATATCTACACACCCATGTTCATTGCAGTGTTATTTTCAATAGTCAATATATGAAATCAACTTGTGTCCATCAACAGATAAATGGATAAAGAAAATATGGTATACCTAATGGAATATTATTCAGTCCTCAAAATGAAGGAAGTCATGTCATGTTCAAAACATAGATGAACCTGGAGTACATTAAGCTAAGTGAAATAAGCCAGGCACAAAAGACAAATACTGCATGATCTCATTTGTGTGTGGAGTTGAAAAAGCCGGAATTCACAGAAGCAGAGAGGAGAATGCTGGGGGTGAGAGAAATGGGAAAATGTTCATCAGAGTGAACAAAGTTTCAGTTATGCAGAACGAATAAGTTCTGGATTAATAAGCACAGCATGAGAACTATCGTTAATAATATTGTATTGTATGCATGAAATTTACTAAAAGAGTATATCTTAAATGTTCTTAGCACCAAAAAAAAGAATTGTAACAATGCGAGATGAGGAACACATTAATTAGCTTAACTGTGGCAATGATTTCGCAGTGTATATACACATCAAAACAACTTATATCACATTGTATAATATAAATATATACAATTTTTATTTATTTGTTTATTTTGGGGGATGGAGTCTTACTCTGTCACCCAGGTTGGAGTGCAGTGGTGCAATCTCAGCTCATTGCAACCTCTGCCTCCTAGGTTCAAGCAATTCTTCTGCCTCAGCCTCCCAAGTAGCTGGGACTACAGGTGCACGCCACCACCCTTGACTAATTTTTTGCATTTTAGTAGCGACAGGGTTTCAGCATCTTGGCCAAACTCCTCACTTCAAGTGATCTGCCTGCCTCAGCCTCCCAAAGTTCTGGGATTACAGGCATGATTAATACATACAATTTTTATTTGTCAGTTATACCTCGATAAAGAGAAAAAAACAAGTAGCAGTAAGAAAAATAAAATAAGATTTTATGTGATTTTATGTATATTATAAAAAATTGGATGGAAATAACTGAAATGGAAAAAATGCAGGCCAACCTAAGGTCCCCAGAATGGCAGACACAGGTTTGGTGGCTGGAGAAGTTGTGCTGGATGCGTTGCCATATTTTGATCAAGCTTATAAAGGCTCTGGTGTGTGGGAAGCTGCTGAGGTTCTGGTGGAAGAGCAAATTCACCCACCAAGAACTACCTGAGCTGCCTAAAAGCCCCGGATTATTCTGCCTTTGAAATTCTAGAGAGCATTTAACCCAGAGAAGACTTAGGGGAAGAAAAATGATCCATTATAATGACTGAAATAATGAGAAATGAATTTGAAAGACTGGCTGCTTGACAATCAATTGAATTGCTCAGTATGAAATGATATGAGCTTCCAGCCCCTTTCTCCCATCAAAAAAAATGACACTACTGCATGGCAAGAATGTGTAAACAATGTTATTGCTCAGTTAAAGCAGCAAGCAGTTAGAATTGAGAATCTGGACTAATGTCACAGCATAGATGTTAACGCCTGGAAATCTTACAATGAAAATCTAGTTTATATGATTGAACATTCACAGAAAGAACTTTAAAAGGTAAGAACACATATTCAAAAGTTTAACGGGCAGAGAAAGAACATGCAACTCACCGCTGGATCTAAATTGAGACAAATGGAGTCAAACTGAGTATCCCAGGTCAGTAAGAATTACGAGATTAAACAGACTATTCTTCAACAAGAAAATGAAATCTATCAAATTAAGGAGCAACATGGAGAGGCAAAGAAAACATCCCACAAGACTTCTGAAAAGACAATTTTGTAGGTTGACGAAAAGTTGGGCTTTCACAGAAGGCATGTGAACTTTCAATGAACTGTGAAGGACAACAGCATCTTCCAGAAACCATTGATATTTAAACGTTTAGAAATGATAAACTGTGTGGACGATTGTAGTAATTTTATTTGTATATCCTAGCAAAATAAAAATGTCTAGCTTGATGGTTAAAAAAAAGAAAGAAAGAACTGAAATGTAACAGTGGTTGTTTTTGGTTTGTAGTCTATAGGCAACCAATCAATTTGTTATTTTCAGTATTTTCCAAATTGTATTTAATGTGTGTTTATTAACTTATAATTAGAACTATATATACTTTTTGTAGTGAGGAAGTTAGATCACAATTTCTAAGTATTTTGGAAAACACTAATTTATACACATTTATGTATTATTCTTATCCGTTTCGTTTAATCAAGAACCTTAACCCCTCTACCTTTCCCCTATTTCATCTATTTTAAACCTACCTTAGTCATTTACTGCTTTTAGATTAATGGTGAAATGACCCACTGGGGACCTAGTCCTGATCTTGTCTTGCAATTTTCAAAAAATAATGTCAAACCTGTCAATTGATTGGGATTAATCTGAGACAGGATAGACCAAAAGTGTACCCCATAGACAGCGCTATAGAGTATTCTCAAAAAGTAACTAAGTTTGCTCCAGCACCTAAGGGAATGAGTAAGTCAACTAAACTCTGTACTGGACATAGCCAAAAAGTATTCTTCCAGAACATAACCTGGAAGCTTTATTAATTAATAATAATTTTTAAAGCATTTTTTAAAAATTTAATTTTTGTGGGTACATAGTAGATGTATATGTTTGTGGGGTACACGAAATGTTTTGAAACAGGCATGCAAGGTGAAATAAACACATCATGGAGAATGGGGTATCCATCCTCTCGAGCACTTACCATTTGTGTTACAGACAATCCAGTTACACTCTTTTAGTTATTTTTAAATGTACAGTTAAGTTATTATTGACTATAGTCACCCTGTTGTGCTATCATATAGTAGGTCTTATTTATTCTTTTTATTTATTTATTTGTATCCATTAACCATCCCCACCTAATCCACTCAGCCCCCAGCACCCTTCCCAGCCTCTGGTAACCATCCTTCTATGCCCTATGTCCATAAGTTCAATTGTTTTGATTTTTAGATCCCACAAGTAAGTGAGAACATGTGATGTTTGCTTTTCTGTTTCCTGAAAGCTTTATTTTTTTTTATTTTTATTTTTTATTTTTTTTAAAGATGGGGTTTCACCATGAGGCTGGTCTTGAACGCCTGACCTCAGATGATCCACCCACCTTGGCCTCCCAAAATGCTAGGATTACAGGCGTGAGCCACCGTGCCCAGACAAAAGCTTTATTTTTAATAAAAATAAAATAGTGGGTTTTCTTTTCCCTTTCAAGAAAGTAATACTGTACATGGTCAATGTGGAAAATTAGAAAACAAAACAAAGCTATAATGTAAAATAACTTGTAAAAGTTGCCCCAGAAAAGTCATATATATATTTTTATCTTTGGGATACACTTTTAAAATATAGATTCTGAAGTTGTTTTCTTCAGAAAACAACTGAAGCAAAACATCCAGGGTGAAGCACGGAAATCTGCATTTGTAAACCAATATGATAGGTGAACTGGTGTTCTATCTAGCGAAAACACTGGTTAAAATGTAGTCCACATTGTGCAAAGCACCTATGGCGTATATCACTCAAGATAAAGATAAACTGATTGCATAATGTACACCCAGGTTCTAAATGAATTATCTTGCTGTATGAGGTAATTTAGCTTTATATTTCCTTCTTGCTTTTTGACATTGGACTTTTTACCTTCTTTTTGTATACTTTGGTCTAATACATATAATACATCTATGGAAGCCATCTAAATAAAAAATTGAGACACATCTGATACAAAATTCTCTTATTATTACTACTACTGTTATTTTATCCGGGAAATTGTGGCTTAGGAGGTGAGGTAACTTGCCTCAAGTCACACAAAGTGGTTCGGACTATATTGAAATTAATTCTACTAATTCTGTTCTAAGTACATAAATACTGAAGTTTAATGGTGATTTCTCCATAGAAATAAAATAATTGGCTGGGTGCGGTGGCTCAAGCCGGTAATCCTAGCCCTTTGGGAGGCCGAGGTGGGTGGATCACCTGAGGTCAGGAGTTCAAGACCAGCCTGGCCATGATGGTGAAACCGCATCTTGCAAAAAAAAAAAGAAAGAAAGAAAATAATTATGATCTTAGGATTTGTTAACTTTAAACCATTGTATTGTTTTTCGAAAAAATGAACAGCTTTGGTGGTAGAAGTTGTAGCTGTTGACTGCACAGACTGCCCACAAAAACCAACCATAAAAGAGAAAACCTTTAGAAATGCTTGATCTTTGCTTAGGATCCAAAGTTTTTCTCCTAGGATTTGTGGTTACATAAACATCCATTTATGTTTATCTGATAATTAGATATTGTGCCTGGATTGACCTCCCTGTTTGCAGGACTTATTTATTAGATTCATTATCAGTACCTTCAGCAGGGAATACCAAGACAATGATTGTTAAGCCTGAAGAAGTATTTATGGCTTTTAAAAATTATTATTATTAGCTGACACCTGCAATTAAACTATCTTTAAAAATGACTAGCAGGACACTCCAATTAATAGCAGATTAGAAATAAAATTGTAAAAATGCAAAATGATGACTAAAATTCTGAAATGATTCATGTTTGAAGAGTGCTGATCTTTAAAGTAAATTTTCATCATTATTCATGAACTCCCTATACTTGAGATTTTGTGAATTTCTATGAAGTTTGGACTGTCTTGTTCCCAGGATAGAAATAGATTGAAGTGGGAGCTCACCCCATGAAGACAGTTTCTGAGTTAGGGAGTGTTTAGTTCTAGATCAAGAGGTTGGAAGTGTAGTGTTGCCTTTTGGAAAGGTAGAACCCAAATCAGGAAAAGTCAAAATAGTATTATTTGCATCAGGCAGGGAGAAGACATAGGATCATTGAAGAAGGACTACAAAGGAGGAAGATCTGTGAGACAGAAAGAGTTCCACAAGGTGGAACAGAATGTTCATTTTTAGCTAGGCACATTGCTACTCATCTTAAAAAATAACAATAACAAAAAAAGATAACAAAGAAAAACCCTATTTTTCAAGTTTCCCTTGTAGCTAGGTAGGGCCACAAGTAAGTAGAAATGATAAATGATTCTTCTTACATCTCTTTAAAAGGAAAAGAGCCCACCCTTCTTTATTTCTCCATCCTGCTGTCTAGAGGATGATAGAATTCCTGGAGTTCTTGCACCTGATAGGATTTTCCTGGAGTTCTAGTATCTGCCTTACAACATAAGGATTAAAGCCAATGCTGAAGATGGTGGACTAGCAAGAAGGGGCCTGGGCCTCTGATAACCTGAGGCCCAGGCCCCTTCTCTTAAGTTGCCATAGCCACCTATGTCAAGACTTCTTTTACATGAGAAAACAACTCTACACTGTGTGTGTCTCTACTATATTGGATTTATATGTAGCCAAAGTAATCTTGAATAATGTATTTCCAGAACTGATATTCTCTGTGGTGGTGGCAGCCACCTGTTTATATAACCCTTATCACCCTCTAATGTATTATTTGTTTATTGTCTGTTTCTTCCCACTGGACTTTCTAATTTAATTTAATTTAATTAATTTATTTGTTTTTTTTGAGATGGAGTCTTGCTCTTGTCGCCCAGGCTGGAGTGCAATAGCATGATCTCAGCTTACCGCAATCTCCGCCTCCCAGGTTCAAGTGATTCTCCTGCCTCAGCCTCCCAAGTAACTGGGTTTACAGGCGTCCACCACCATGCCCAGCTGATTTTTGTATTTTTAGTAGAGACAGGGTTTTGCTATGTTGGCCAGGCTGGTCTCAAACTCCTGACCTTGTGATCTGCTCACCTTGGCCTCCCAAAGTGCTGGGATTATAGATGTGACTCACTGTGCCCAGCCTCCCACTAGACTTTTTAAGGGCAGGGACTTTGCTTATTTTTTTGTTTTTTGTTTTTTGTTTTTTGTATACCTAGCCCCTTGAACGGAGCTCACCATATAGTAGAGATTCAGTAAATATTTGCTAAATGAATGGATGGTACTTGGAACTGCAAACTGCAGGAGTGGACACTGCTGATTCAAAAGAGTCACACCAGGAAGTATAAATTTTGCACCCTTACTTGGAATATTCTCAGAAAAAAAAATTTGCACCCATTGATGTATAATGAAACACTGAGCTCATCATACTATCTCATACTTCTGTTCCTTTGCATGAACTGTTCATGTTGCCAGGAATGTCTTTTCCACCTTGCCCACTAGACACACTCGTACTTGTTTCTAAAGTTTTCGCTTAATCATCACTTTCCCTAGGAGGCTGTCCCCCAGTCACCACAAGTAGAGCCGATCTTTCTTTATTCATCTCTATATCCAATTCTTAAGTGAATTATAGCATTTAGCACACTGCATTACAACTAATTGTATGTCTGCCTCTTAGACTGGATTCTGGGACCTTAAGGGTAAAATATATGACTGACTTACCTCTGTGTTCTTAGGACCTAGCCTAATGCTTGGCTCATGGTCAGACTCAGTGTATCTTTGCCAAGTTCTTAGTAAGATTACAGATCTGAGATGTGATTTCAATCTGCTAGTGGGAAATAAAAACTATAAAGACACTTTTGGATTACATGTGTAGTGGGAAACAAAACCCCAAGCTATATTGCACTGGAAGGACAACCTGGATTCTGGTCTCAATTGTGGAGCTTCCTACCCAGCAACCTTAGCCTTTTGAACATCTGACCCCTCATCTATAAACTAAGATATAATGACCTCACGGGGCTGCTGTCAGGCTTAAGTCAACAACTGTGGGCAAAAGCTCTTTTTTCTAAACTATACTATTAGGTAAGAACAAATTTACAACTGTCCAAGTAGAGTCTGTCCTTTTCTTGTTTGTTTTTGTTTTGTTTTTTTATTTTTGTTGAGTCGGTCGTTTTTAAGACAACAATAATCCCCTTAAAATTCTTCTCCCAGTTCTCTAGGCACATAGATAAATATGCAGTAGTTTTGGTCTGTTCTCTATTCTTAGATCTTGAAAGAGCCTCTGTGAAGCTGGAGCAGCTTTCAATTTTGAGGCCCCTTATCTTGAATCAGTCTTCTTTCCTTTGACATAGCTCGTGATAGGAATTCATATGTTTATTTAGGATTAATATTTACAATAAGGGCTTTACCTACCCCCTGAAAATTCTACACTAAACAGCAGCCAAAATCTGAGACCTCTGTGTGCTTGAAACTTGGGCTAAATGTTTCCAGCATGTGGAAGACTCTTACTCTCAGCCTATCAAAACTGGGCCTCTTCAGAGCATGATAAGAAACGTGGCCAGGGCTGGGTGCGATGGCTCACACCTGTAATCCTAGCACTTTGGGAGGCCGAGGTGGGTGGATCACTTGAGGTCAGGAGTTCAAGACCAGTCTGGCCATCATGGTGAAATCCCATTTAAAAAAAAAAAAAAAAAATGGCCAGGGGCGGTGGCTTACGCCTATAATCTCAGCATTTTGGGAGGGCGATGTGAGCAGATTACTTAAGGTCAGGAGTATGAGATCAGCCTAGCCAAAATGGTAAAATCCCATCTCTACTAAAAATACAAAAATTAGCCGGGCATGGTAGTGGGCTAATCCCAGCTACTCGGGAGGCTGAGGCAGGAGAATCACTTGAACCAGGGAGTCAGGGGTTGCCATGAGCTGAGATCAATTCCAGCCTGAGGAGGACTCCACCTCAAAAAAAAAAAAAAAAAAAAAAAAACCAACATTACAGTCATTTTGTTTTGCTCTGGTCCTTTGAGTCTTACTTTGATTTCGATTTGCTCTAGTAGGCTAAGGAATGTAGCAACTCAGCCAATGGATTCTGAGTTCTGAGGGGTAGTCAAGATTTAGCGGGAAGGGTACATGAAGAAGGGACGGGGGGAAGATTGCAATGGAAGAGGTGCTTTCTTTTTCTTTTTTTTTGAGACAGAGTCTTGCTCTGTCACCGGGCTAGAGTGCAGTGGTGCAATCTTAGCTCACCGCAACCTCCACCTCCCAGGTTCAAGCAATTCCCCTGCCTCAGCTTCCCGAGTAGCTGAGACTACAAGTACTTACCACCATGCCTGGCCAATTTTTTTGTATTTTAGTAGAGACGGGGTTTTACCATGTTGGCCAGGATGGTCTCGATCTCCTGACCTCGTGATCCACCCTCTTGAAGTTCTGGGATTACATGCATGAGCCGCTGCACCCGCCCAGAAAAGGTGCTTTCTAATTGCTACCCTTAGCACTCAGGGATATTTTCTTGGACCTCACCCAGAGCTATACTTAGGATCAAATGGAAAGATGGGATCATTGACTCAGCCCTGGAATGCAGACTTGCAGCACTGATGAAGCAATTGCCACAGTCTGATTCCTCTGGGCCGACTGCACACAGAGAGTCTGTGTTGTCGTTGGGAGATCATGGGCACTTTTCAAGTTTCGCCAGTGTTCCTACTGCTTCTGTTCTCACAATAGTTGTGACTATCTTTTCCCATTTCCCTTATGGGGCTTATAATCTCAGGTTTGCCTTCTGGACTGGGAAGTCTTCCCTTCCAGCTCACGGGTGGGCCCATCAACACTGGAATAGCTATGGCCTTCAATTTTTCAGACTTCTACCTCTGCTCCATCCAGAATACTCCTACCACACACACCACATTCGATCTTACTTCCTCATTTCTTGCATACATTAGTGCTCCCACCTGGAATGCTTTTCGCTTGTTAATCTTAAATCATGCCTTCATACCCAATTCTCAAGTGACATCTCACTTTAGTTCAACTTTTCTGAAACTCCTACTATCTGTTATGAAGTAGGCATTGCATTAGATTATGGGGCCACAAGGTTAATGATACACAAACACTCTGCCCTCACAGAGTTCACATTCTTGGAGGGAAGAAAAATAAGAAAACAAATGGAATACAATGTGATCAGAGAAATCACCTAGTGGTATGGCAAATACAGATGCCTGGGAGAATTTAGGGCAATTTATATATTTTCTATGAAGACTACCTTGAACTCTTCAATATACCCATGTGTATTTCCCAGGAATTCTTAATATACTTGAAGTCACTTAGCTTAGTTCATGTTATTTTTGTGTCTCAAGCATATTTCAGCCCCTTTAAGAACCATGTTCTTTTGTGTCCCACCCATTGTACATAACATTGCATAGTACTTACTGGTGTAATAGTTAGTTGCTTGCTTTGGGGTAGAATGGAGTTGGAGAAAGAGCTTAGGATGGGAAATCATGAAACTCTGGGTTCTAATTTTAGCAATGGCATTTGTTAGTGGTAGACTTTGGCAAGACTATTAGCCTAAGTTTCAGTTTTTCTTCTTAAAATGGAGATAAGAACATTTCTTCACAACTTATTATGATTTAATTAGATAATTTAAGTAAAGTGGCTGGTTTTAAAGTAAAATTCTCTTTCTTCCTCCTCTATTTTCTGAGAGGACTGTCGGGAAAGTTATGTTCCTTTGTGTCTTTCCAGAGCTAAAGTGACCATATTTTTACAAAAGGAAAATCTGGACATTAGCTTTGAAAAATTTTTTTTCTAGTATGTGAATTTATTCATATAGAAAGTCTTGCAAAAGCATAAAACTAAACACATCTAGAGCTTGCTTCTGGAGGACAAGGATCATGTCTGTCTTGTTCAACATTGTAACAGTGCTTATCTCATAATAGATACTCAATAAAAATCCAACAATAGAACAAATGCATTGAAAACAGTAAATTTATATAAAAAGGAATATAAGAATTCACAAAAAATCAGTTTAAAATATCAGAATACACCAGGCACAGTGGCTCATGCCTATAATCTCAGCACTTTGGGAGGCCGAGGTGGGTGGATTACTTGAAACCAGGAGTTCAAGACCCACCTGGCCAACGTGATGAAACCCTGTCTCTACTAAAAATACAAAAATTAATCAGGCATAGTGATGCATGCCTGTAATCCCAGCTACTTGGGAGGCTGAGGCAGGAGAATTGCTTGAACCCGGGAGGCAAAGGTTGAGGTGACCAGAGATCATGCCACTGCACCCCAGCCTGGGCAACAGAGCAAGACTCTGTCTCAAAAAGAAGTAAAATAAAATAACAGAATATTTGAAATTTAGACTGTCTCAAAATATCCAGATCAAAACTGTATACTCCTGGCTTCAATAGGACTGCCTGTGGCAAGAAACCAATGGTTTAATGGTGCTTGACTGAGGATGATTGGCAGTAAGATTCCATACTGAAGGCAGTTGCTCCTGACAGCAAAGTGGGGCAGCTGGAAGCAGGATAGGTGGAGAAATGGCAGTTTCATAAAATGAAGTCTAAAAATGCCTTAAAACATTGGTTTTAGAGAGGAACAGGTAAAGGGACACATATCTAGCCAACTGTTTCTGAAAAATAAAAATGGCAGCTTTGACTCATTGGTAGGGGGCAGCCTAGCCAAAATGGTAAAATCCCATCTCTACTAAAAATACAAAAATTAGCTGGGCATGGTAGTGGGCTAATCCCAGCTACTCGAGAGGCTGAGGCAGGAGAATCACTTGAACCAGGGAGTCAGGGGTTTCTCCAATATTTTCTGGTTTTTGAAACACTTTTATACACACTCTGTCATTTGATCTCTACAATAACTGTGTAGATTAGGTAATTCAGTTCAATAACATTTGAGCATTTCTAGGTCCTATTCACTGTCCTTAGTACTATAGGACACGAATATGAATGTCATTGTTCTTTTGCTACAGTAATAATTACCATGTATTGGGCTCTAACTACTTGCCAGGCACTATACTAAGTTTCATTCTTTGTTTTTAAAATATCATCACATCTATTCCTCATATAACCTATGATATTGCTTTTTGTTTGTTTGTTCTGCTTGTTTTAGACATAAAGAAACTCATGCTTAGAGATATTAATAACTTGCCCAGTTCACTAGTTAAGAAGTCATATTAACACATAATTAAAAAGTAAGATGTGTTGGCCGGGTGCAGTGGCTCACGCCTGTAATCCAAGCACTTTAGAGGCCAAGGCAGGTGGATCACCTGAGGTCGGGAGTTCAAGATCAGCCTGACCAACATGGTGAAACCCTGTCTTTTAAAAAAAAAAAAGGCTGAGCCGGACATCCACTCAGACCCAATCTGAAAGTCAGCAATTAAAAAAAAAAAAAAAAAGGCTGGGCGCGGTGGCTCACGCCTGTAATCCAAGCACTTTGGAGGCCAAGGTGGGCGGATCACCTGAGGTCGGGAGTTCAAGACCAGCCTGACCAACATGGTGAAACCCCATCTTAAAAAAAAAAAAAGTAAGATGTGTAATTCTAACCTGGGTTTCCATGACTCCAAAGACTTTGTTCTCTTAACAAGTTACCAAAAGATGCTAGCAGTAATTTTTTTAACAGTTGCTCAATGGTAGAAATGTGTCTCAAATCCCATATGAAATAAAATAGAATATACATTTTTTTTTTGAGATAGAGTTTCACTCTTTTTTTTTTTTTCAATAGACGGGGTTTCACCATGATGGCCAGGCTGGTCTTGAACTCCTGACCTCAGGTGATCCACCAACCTCAGCCTCCCAAAGTGCTAGAATTACAGGTGTGAGCCACCGCGCCCAGCCTCTTTTTTTTTTTTTTTTTTTTTTAAAGACAGGGTTTCACCATGTTGGTCAGGCTGGTCTTGAACCCCCAACCTCAGGTGATCTGCCCACCTTGGCCTCCAAAGTGCTTAGAGTACAGGAGTGAGCCACCATGCCCAGCCTGGAGTTTCACTCTTGTTGCTAGGCTGGAGTGCAGTGACGTGATCTTGGCTCACTGCAACCTCCGCCTCCCAGGTTCAAGTGGTTCTCCTGCCTCAGTCTCCCAAGTAGCTGGGATTACAGGCGCCCATATATTGTTGAATATCTATTATGAGATAATTTATTTTAAGCCTTTTCAAAGACTTAAAACCAGGGGTTCCTTACTAAGTCAGTCAATAACTAAGTATATGTTCGAGGCAGGGAATGCTGGGGGGAAACAGTCCAAGCAGAGGAAATGTGATTGCTACATAGCAATGCTAAATTTTTATATTTTTAGTAGAGATGGGGTTTCACCATGTTGGCCAGGCTGGTCTCAAACTCCTGACCTCAGGTGATCCACCCATCTTGTCCTTCCAAAACCCAGGGATTACAGGTGTGAGCCACTGTGCCTGGCCAGAATATACATTTAAATAATAAAATGTTGTAGTCCTTGCAAACTAGGCATTTCTTATACCAACTTTCTTTTTTGACACAGGGTCTTGCTCTGTTGCCCAGGCTGGAGTGCAGTGGCACAGTCATGGCTCACTGTGTCCTTGAACTCCCAGGCTCAAGTGATCCTCCCACCTCAGCCTCCTGAGTAACTGGGACCACTACACCTGGCTAATTTTTTTTATTTTTTGTGGCTAGAAGTTCTCACTATACTGCCCATGCAAGTTCGGACTCCTGTGCTCAAGCAATCCTCTTGTGTTAGCCTCCCAAAGTGTTGGGATTACAGGCCTGAGCCACTGTGTCCAGCCTCTTACACCAAGTTTTATTTAGAGCCATTTGGCATTATGTATCAAAAGTTTAAAGCCTTAACCCTTGAACTAACTATTCTACTTTTGTAATTATTGAGTGATTCTAAGTATACAAATATAATGTTTTGGCTGGGTTCTTCCTGAAACAGTCCCTGAGACAAGGCATTGAGTGTAAGTAGTTTATTTGGACAGTGACCTCAGAATCATTGGTGAAGGAGTCAGGGAAATGAGAAGGGGAAGAGAAGGAAGACCATACAGAATGCAGTGTTACTAATGTGGGGAAACTGATGTTCAATCCCACTCAAGGAGACTATATAAAATTTGCCTCAGCAGTGACTTACCCAAGGTGTGGGGGACCGGCACATCTGCCAGGAGGCTCCCGGCCTGCGGGAGGCCTCACCCCAACTCGGAGATGTTCATAACCTGGAGGAGAGAGTGCGCGGAAGAAAAGACAGACAGACAGTGGGGTCTGGAGGACTACTCAGGCTATGCCAGTAGCATGCCTGAATAGCAAGTTTATTGCGTGCATAAGTCTGATTATATACCTTTTAGTTAACAAAACGTTTACAGAAACAGGAATTAAGAAACACACCATATCAGGCCCACTTGGGGTAAACAGAGCCATAAAACGTTTACAGAAACAGGGATTACCATATCAGGCCCGCTTGGGGTAAACAGAGCCATAAAACGTTTACAGAAACAG
>CAUYLG010065876.1:0-27711 GCA_963573385.1 Cacajao melanocephalus | reverse complement strand
TGCTAATCGGCTATCTTGGATCTCTCTCCGCCCGGTGATGAAGTTTTTTCTGTTTCTTAGTTTTCCTTTGGCAGATGCCCCTTCCCCACAGAGCTGGACCTTCCTGGTTCGGCTGTGCTTGCTGTGAAACTCTCAGTCCTCGGCGTTTCCATTTGCTGTTCTCCTGTGAGGATGGGACCAGCCAAGCCTGACTCAAAGGGCACCCCGTCCCGTAAACTCCGCACCAAGAAGCGCTGTGCTGGGGCGCCGGCAAAACAGCTGCACCGGCGCTGGCGACCCGTGTGGCTCCTCCGCTGGGAATCTCCCGGTCTGTGGGCAACAAAAATTCGTCTGAAAGTGCTGCGTCCACTCGCTCTCTGCGCTTTAACTGGGAGCTACAATCCTGAGCTGTTGTTAATCGGCCATCTTGGATCTCTCTCCGACTAATTTTTATTTTAATTCTTTTGTTAAAAAAATGTTTGTGCAGATGGGGGTCTCCCTATCTTGCTCAGGCCGGTCTTGAACTTCTGAGATCAAGCACTCCTCGCACCTTGGCCTCCCAAAGTGCTGGGTTTACAAGCATTAGCCACTGTGCCCGCCCTCCATTTTCCTATTGTTTTGTCTTCTGTCTTTCTGGCTACAAGGATTTCTCTCGAGTTAGGTTAGCTTCACATGCAATTCTTGGTGCTTTCCTTGGGATGAGTATCTGTGGTACCTTCTAGAGCTGGTAATTGCAATGTGGCCACCGTGGGTACCCTTTAGCATGTCTACTCCACCCGTTCTTTGGGTACATTGCCCCTCTGGTTCCCCAAACAGAACCTAGAGCCTTCCTTCACACTCTCCTCTCCCTTCTTCCCCACATCCAAGTGGTGACCAGGATTTGCCTTTACCCCAGAACATTCTCTCCATGCACAGCCTATTTTTGGCTCGGGCTCTCCTTATTTCTCACCTAGATTAATGCTATGGTTTTTCCTCAACACACATGCTTGGCCTCTGTTCTGGGAGGCTTTTCTTGTCCATCTGTACTCCTCAGTCTCGGCTGGATGCCCTATATATTTGCACTGCATCTTATCCCATATACACTGATTATATATTTAACTTTGTCTCTTCCTCCAATTCACCATAATCTTCTTGAGGATGAGAAATGTGTTTTACCTTTGAATGGCCAGCTCTGAACAATGCCCAACACGTGGCTAATACTTATTGTCTGTTGAGTAAATGGAGGATAATTTGCAGTTGGTGCTGTATTCTGTGTTCCTGGGGGAATCTTGTCCTGAGGGATCTGACAGTGAACACATAGCTTCTCCATCTGGCTTTGGGTAACTTGTTCTAGTTTGTTGGTTTGGTTTTTTTGTTTTTTTGAGACAGAGTCTCATTCTGTCGCCCAGGCTAGAGTGCAGTGGCATAATCTCAGCTCACTGCAACCACCCCCTCCCAGGTTCAAGTGATTCTCCTGCCTCAGCCCCCTGAGTAGCTGGGATTACAGGCACATGCCAACACGCCCAGCTAATTTTTGTATTTTTAGTAGAGACAAGGTTTCACCGTGTTGGTCAGGCTGGTCTCAAACTCCTGAACTCGTGATCCGACCACCTCGGTCTCCCAAAGTGCTGGGATTACAGGCGTCAGCCACTGTGCCCAGCCCCAGTTGTTTTTTCGTTTGCATCTCTTTTGCAAAAATGATGAGAACACAGCAAAATCGACAGTATTTAGCACAATGTTATGAATATTACAGGTCAGAAATGAACTTTTTTTTTTTGAGACAGGGTCTCTTTCTGTTGCCCAGTCTGGAATACAGTGGTGTGATCACAGCTCACTGTAGCCTTGGACTTCTGGGCTCAAACAATCCTCCCGCCTCAGCCTCCTGAGTAGCTGGGACTACAGATGTGTGCTGCCATACTTAGTTAGTCTTTGCATTTTTTTGTAGAGATGGTGTTTCTCCATGTTGCCCAGTCTGATCTTGAACTCATAGCCCCAAGCAATCCTCCAGCCTCAACCTCCCAAAGTACTATAGGAATACACTTTTTAAATTAAAATAGGCACGTTGAAGAGGGCTCAAACCTAAGGATTTAGTTTTTAGACTCTACGATGTAGAAAAACATCTGTTTTTTTCAATATTACCGAAAATTCAGCATATTATATAGTATAATATCTGGTTATAGCAGCTATTTTAAAACAGTAAATAATAAAAACAATAATAATAATAAGAGCTATCATCTGAGTGCTTCCCATGTGCTATGTATTTTCTATTCTGAATATAATATGAATATCTCATTTAGTCCTTACAACAGTTTTATGAAGTTAATATTATTATTATTTTCTCTAGTTAACATTTGAGAGCACTGGGACCCAGAGGACTTTAGTGACATGGTTAAGAACATCCGCAAGTCAGTGATGGCACCAGATATGGACCTAGTTGTCTAATGTCAGAGCCCACTGTGTTAACCAGTATGCCAAAATCGGTGCACATGTGACTAAGTCTGTCATCCTCTACTCAGCTAACTCTCAGCTGGTGAGAGGCAGCTGCTGAAATCTGATTTGTAAACATGCAGAGAAAAACCAGGATTTTGTTTCTGACGTCCTTTCTGATAGTCACAGTTAGCTTCCTCAAATTCAGGTAAACTATTGAAATAATCACACATGCTCAGGTGTGCTTAATATTATGTCTTTTCTTAGCTATAACTGAAGGTAGACTTCACTCAAAGGCATTACTCTCAAAAGACTTACATCCTTTTCAAAGTTATCATTCTGAAAGATATTTGCTCAGATTACTTGATTTGTATAGGAGTTGAGATTTTTTAAAGAGTGGATGCAAAATACATTTAGTGCTAAAACATACAGATTTTTTAATCTTTTCTTGTCATGGCAAAAGGATGAAAACCATCTGCCTGCAGCTACCCATACCTTTGGAACAGTCTTTTACCCTAGTTGGCTTGGTTTTTACTTGTGGATTGAGAAAGATAAGTATAACGTGAGCCAGAACCGTGCTGGCATGAATATGGCCTGACTCTACAAGCAATTTCAGCCAAAAATTTTCAAAAGGCAGCTCTGAGAATTACCAACAGATGGCTTCTCGGATGACCAGCTTTACCTAAACGTGGCCAGGTCTCCACCACACTGGGCAGGTTTGCAGGTTTCTTAAAAATAGTTGGTGAAAAACATCAACCTTAAATTTTACCTTTTCTTTCTGATGTCCACCACTCTGTATTCCCAAACCATAAAAATGTGATCCACTGAGCCCACTTGCATAAAACACCACAGATGTGAAGAGGAAATTAGATTCTATTAATTTAGTGCTTTACTCACTTGTTTAAAATGTGTCTGCCTCAAGCTTTCGGTTATAGTATGTTCACAGTGACATTAAGACCTTGGTTTCCTTTTTCCTCATTGTTAAGCACCAGTCCTAAGTTTTAAAATATTACTTAAAAATACATCTTTAGGGCTTACACCCTGTGTCAGTTTCTCAAAGATTGAAGGACATGTGGAAGGCTTTTTTACAATTAGGAGACTCAGTTATCTATGACAAAATTATCAATGTGATGCTGAAAAACATTTCCTCCAAGAGGTGTGCACAAATAAATGCATTAATTATTGCTTTGATATTAAGAACTAAAAAACAAAGAAACTGTTTTTGAAATTTCAAAGCCATTCCAATAAACTTCCCAGATTAACTTATCCCCCCGTTTGTCTGGTTTCTTAAGGAGCATGCCTGGACTATGCTCTGTACAGACAGGAAAAAGTTCTAGAATAAAAAAAAATCAGTAGCTTAACTTGTGTCCAAAAGAAGACTGTTGAAAGTAAACTATCAACAACTCATAAAGCTACCATTACGTTAATAGCTCTTTAACGACCTTTGAAATTGAAAAATGTTAAATAATAAGTGAGAATTGAAAAGTCATGGGAAAATTTTTACTACAATGTGTATATATGTGAGAGAAACTAACAAATAAATGCCTCTGCAATATTTGTGTGACAGTATCTTAAATATCAGACTTGATGTTTTCTGGGCAAAAGTAGACATCAAGAGTATGCAACGGTTGAAATTCTTACAGCTGTAAGTTCAGATCTTCGCATTTCATTACATGTAAATTATACCTCCACTAAAAATAAAAACAATCTCCAAAATGCTCAAGGTCATAAAAAAACAAGGAAAGCCAGAGAAGCTGTCACAGCCTGCCTAGGAGACATGAGGACTAAATGTGATATCCTGAATGAGATCCAAGACCAGAAAAAGTGGAAAATAAATGAAATCCAAATGAAATATGGATATTGGTTAACAATAATGTGTGAACATTGGTTCAGTAGGTGGGACACGTCCCACACTAATATGTTAACAGTAGGAGAAACTGGGGGTGGGGCATAGAACTCTGTAACTTTTCTGTAAGCCTAAAACTACTTTATAATTTCCAAAAGCTTATTTTTAAAAATAGAAATAAGGAGGATAAGAGAGAAAACAAACAGTGTGACAGTCACTGAAAACATTGCAGGAAGGTCAAGAAATGAACATTAAAAGAGCAGTGTACATTATCTATTTCAAACAATGTGTAAATTAGCCACAAAGGGCAAATTTTTTATCCACTGGGTATTGGCGCTGAATAATTTTTCATCACATTTACGTTCCCATGATAAAACAGGTTAGGTGGTCATTGTCTCATGATTTTCTAGTTGGTTAGTGTTAATAAAAGTCTTGGACACATGCAAATGGCAATGAACAAATAAACAATATAGCTTTTATTTTCAGCACAAACATAATCCTCTTTGTAAATTATCTAATGCCACTATTCTGTCCTGCTGAACCCCACTACCCAAGAGTTACACACATTCTTTATATACATAAAAAATCATTTTTGTGCCTGCCAAAACGTTTTGTTTTCAGGTGTGAGTGCGTGTGCGGAGAGATGAGTAAAGAAAACTCACGATACCATCTACATCTTTTTGTTAAAAATGCCTTTATGCGATAATCTGTAATCCTTATCAAATTAAACCCTACGGATACTCCTTTTAATAGAGAGAGTCTTCCTCCTCATTTATGGGCGTCGGCGCTAACCAGCCCTGGAAACGGCTCGGAGGGGCAGACCCAGCTGTGCAGCGTTGTCCGCCGTCGCCGCATCAGGGCCTGGGTGCAGGAGGCCGGAACCGGGTCCTCGCGGAGTGCGGCAAGAACCTTCCTTTGTGGCGTGCGGCTCCATCGGAACGCGCGTTGCGATGACAAATTCTTCTCCTCCCCCCCTCCTCCCCCCTTAACAGTTCTGGGACAGAGGCTGGTGGAGAGGACCAGAGCCCAAGTAGACCGAAATGAAGATGAGGAAGAGCAGGAGCAGGAAGAGGCTGCCGGCCGCGGCGGCCACAGGGAAGAGCTCCATGCGTGGCGCAGCCTTCCGCGACCGCGGCTCCCTGGCTGCGTCGAGGAGCCGTGTTGCCATAGGAACCGTGGCAGCGCCCCCAGCGAAACTCCTCGTTTGTGACAGAAGCAGCTAACTCTGGCCGCCCACTCCCACCCGCGCTTCCTCCCCGCCCCCACCCGCCGTGAGCCAAAAGCAGAGACCCGAAAACCGCGTGCAGTACAAACGGCCAACACTTCGCGCGCATTTCCTGGGGGCTGAGCGCGCGGCTGAGGGCCGGGAACCCACCGCTCTCAGGCTCCCGACGCGGGCGCGACGTCCCCGTGGGCGCCGCCTGCGCAGCCCCTTCTTCCCCCGGGCTCGGGCGCGTCCCCAGGCTAGGGCAGCGGTGCGGGCACAGGGAGCCCCTCCCGCCCATCCCGGGTTTAGCCGACACCCGAGAATCGCGGGGTGGGAAAGGAACCGCAGCGCAGCATCTGGCCGACTGAGGACGAAGTTCGAGGATGGAGGCTGTTTTCTTTTTTGCAAATCTGCCCCAAAGCTAGGGCCTCATTTACTCACTGTCTCCTTGGCCTCGCATACTCTTAAGAAAATAAGAAACATTCTACCCTGAGTCCTAATTATTGGTGAATTTCCTTAACTCGCGGTCTGTCCCCGTAGCCGGAAGCGTACTGCAAGATGCAATGTTTGGGTAATTAACAGAGACCTAGCCGGGCTTCGGAATGCACTCGGGCACCTCGCGGTTCTTGGCCTTCGGGATGTTCACGGCCCGGCCGGACTTTGACCGCTGGCGTAATTAGGAGAAACGCAGAAGGTGGACGCTCCCCAATTTCCCCATCGAGCCTTCTCCTCCGGAATCATTGCGAAGCCCCTAGCTCCGGAGACACCGGCTCAGCGCCTGGGCCTGCAAATCGGCCTCCAGCGAGCGCAGGCCCCGTGGCTCCGGGCTATAAATATTAATAAGCTGCGCGGCTCCGGGCTTAATTATCTCCCTTTAATTGCAACTCAACAAAAAATCCAGCCTCCTGCCACTCAGCCCCCTAGATCGGGATCGTTTGGTTTCGGTGTCAGGAGGCTTCCCAGGCTCAGAGTCCTTCTTTGTATTCCACAGTCCAACCTGGAAACCATATGCTGCGCCTCTGTGCCGGTTAAAATCACCCCCAGACAGATTCGAGCTGCCACCTCTTCGAAGGCCTTTCATTCTGTCGCCTGCGTCCCCAGCAGCTCCGGGTCTCCAGTTCCCTCCCCTCAGCCAGAGGACCCTGCCTCTATCCTTTCCCCAAGTCCCTCCACACAACTAACGCTATAGCCTGAGGGGGCTGGTAAACAGAAGAGCGGGCCCGGGAGGGGGTGTGATTAGCCCCGAGTGTGACCCGAAGGCACCTGCGGCGGCCCAGGCCCTGGGCGAGGCCTGCGGGCCTTGTAAAGGCTTCCCCGTGGCAGCAAGGAAGCGCTAACGGTTCCACCGCACCCAGGTCGCTCCTGTCCGCAGGCCCGGCCTGCCCTTTGCGGGGCTGCATCCCCGCCGTTCTTCCCCACCGCCCCTGCAGCCCGCTCCCTCCCTCTTGTGCCCCTAAGGGGCTGCGCGCGGCAGAAAAGGGGTGACCGACTGGAAGGGGGCCGCTGGCCAGGAATTCAGCAAGCTCTCCCCAGGGTCGTCTCTAGGCCCGGGGGTCGTGCACTGCTGCAGTTCCTCGTCATCCACTGCCCTCTCTGGAGACGCGACGCCAAAGCTGAGAGTCAGGACGGTGGTGGGGAGCCGAGGTCTCGCTGCGACTCCGGGGACGCCCAGGCCGACGCTGGCTGCGTCCACTGCTCAGGTCTCCCCCAACATGGGCTCCGCTTCTGGTACCAGGGGCTTGCGACGCCCCAGGGAGGCTGCTTCTTGTCCCCGAGGCGTGGAGCCATCAGCAAGGGGAGGCCTTGGGGGAGGCCAGCCGCGTTCAGCCCGGGAAAACTGGAGGAGGCGGCCAGGAGCCGGTTCGGAGGACACACCAGTCGCCGCCTGAGAACTCCGGGCTCTCAATGCGCAGACCTGGTCGCTCAGACTTCTGAGGCACCACTGTAGGCTGAGAGGCGCTGCCTAATTATGTCTTGCCCACTTATTTCAGTTTGAGACTTGTGTGTCCACAAACCGCTGGCCAAGGCAGAGAGGTGCTGTCTACTCCTTGGGGATTATGATGATCGTTTAAATACATAACTGTCTATTTACTTGATACATTTACACTTACAAAAGTCCAAATTGCAAAATAAGGATTCAGGTAAAGCACCCAAATAAGTTCAATTAGCTTTACTTATATTTCAATTTAGAATGCAGACCCAATTAAAAGAAACAGTGTTTCACAACTGGAAATTGTCAGTGATCAGACTATGATGGTCACAGAGTTTCATGATTGCTAACGTTCCACTGACAAGAGAAACAAGAAATCCACCTGGGCTTCTTCAAGACTGTAGCTCTTGTGGGCAGTTTTGGCAGGTCACTCTAGGCAAGATCAGCTTTTTTGCTAAATCAAAGTTTTCTGTGTAATTAACATAGGTTTCAGGCTCTGGAGCAAATAGTTAACTGATGCCCAGAGTTGGGGGCACCCATTTTGGTGGGCAGGTGGCAGGTTAGCGCTACTCCCAAAAAACCACTCTGGTTTGCATCTCCCCCTTTCTGTTTCCCGCCCCAACCCCAAGTTTAGCACTCAGGTCACCTGGGTGGGGAAGGAGGCTGCCTGATGGGCCAGAGTTGGTCAACTGGGAGGAGGGGGTCATTGAGGGCAGGAGCAGCAAGACAACAGGATGGCAACAGTGGGCATTTGGGCAGATGTGGGTTTTACTTATTATCCCTGCACCCAGCAGGTATTCAGTATTAAAGGATCCAGAGCTACGTGAAGACCACGTGAGGTTGACTTTCTCTAATGGGCCTTTGAGCTAAGCCACCTCATTTAGAATCAGGCCTCAAGCCTGCATGGAGTAAAGTGTGTTCTGTCCCACTTTTCTTTCTGCTGTGGTGTGGGTGGAGGCAGGCAGTGGTGGGAGCCAGGCAGCCACAAAGGCCTCCAGTTCCTTTGGAGCACAAGATGGCATCTGGAAATCTGCTAGTGGGCGTATTTCTTGGAATGTCTTGGAAACTCTTTTATATCAATCAAGAAGGGTTGCACAAGGCTGGGATAGGGGTTTAAAAATTGTTGTTTGCTAATGACAATCCTGGATGCCCTCTCCCCCCAACCCCACCGACCCAACTTTCTCTCTCATCTCTCTCTTACACTCACCCACACATACGTACTCACAAATCTGCCTTCTTTGTATTTTATATTACCCTGTTTAGCTTGATAAAGATCAAAGTCTCGTACTAACTTGTCTCTCGCAAACACTACACACAATTCCTGGTCTTCTCTGGCAGTAAAAATCTGAAAGCCGTTTTTGAATTCTGCTAGCTCAGCCTCACTCTACCCCTCCCCAGATGATGCAATACTAGAACAGGGCCCAGAAAGCTGCTGTGTCTGTCACCAGCTGGCTGAGTCTTGCCTCATGGTGCCACAGAGAACTGGATCGAATAAGAGCTCTGCTGAGTGATTTTCCCCCAATGGCTGCTGCAGAAATCGCAACGTAACACCCTTTGTTGTTATGGGACTTTAGATCTGACAGAATCCTTCCTAGTTCCTTATGACAAATCCTTATTATCTGCATTTACAGGTGAAGAAACTGAGGCCGAGAGAGGTTAAGCAATTAGTCTTGGGCCACATAGAGAGAAAGGGGGTCTTGTGTGTCTCTCTTGGGGCTCTTGCTACCACAACCATCACCATCAGGAGTCAACAGGAGACCCTAAGCTATCATCGGTTTTTGGAGAGATGGTTTTGTCCTATAATTCACATTGCATTTTCACTGTGTTTCGATGTGTTTAGCAGGAGGTGCACAAAACACAGCTCTCAGCAGCAGAGGGACCAGTGAGTGCCTGATATGGTTTGGCTCTGTGTCCCCACCCAAATCTCATCTCGAATTGTAATCCCCCTGTGTCCAGGGAGGGACTTGTAATCCCCATATGTCAAGGGAGGAAAGTGAATGGATCCTGAGGGTGGTTCCCCCATGCTGTTCTCATTATGGTGAGGGAGTTCTCGCGAGATCTGATGGTTTTAAAAGGGGCAGTTTTTCCTCTCTCATTTCCGCTCTCATTTCACTCTCCCGCTACCTTGTGAAGAAAGTGTCTGCTTCCCCTTCCACCAAGATTGTAAGTTTCCTGAGGCCTCTCCAGCCATGGAGAATGGTGAGTCAATTAAGCCTCTTTCCTTTATACATTATTCCATCACAGGCGTTTCTTTATAGCAGTGTGAGAACAGGCTAATACCGTGCCTGACAAGAAACCAGGTGCAGTCCAGGCCACAGAACCAAAGGCACACGTGGGAGCTAGGCCTTTCTACAGGACACAGGTGTCCAGCTGAGGATGTAACATGCATAAGCTGGAAGCCCCCGTTCAAAAAGATAGATAGCACCAGCAGCAGGACGAGTCCCCGACACCCACCCCCTTGGTGGCCATAGATCTTGTTTCTCCTCTTCCCCTGATTGGACACAGGTCCGGGCAATTGCCCTTAATCAGCAATGCAGGCCTGGACTGGGTTTTCTTTTTTTGCCCTCAGAAGCGGTGGGATGTGTTACTTATCAGCCCTGGACATTCAGCAACCTCACTCCTTTACAACCTATTGGATTTTATACAACATAGATACCCAGACACACCCGCCACTCATGCTCATAAAAACCAACACTCCTTGACACTTCACACCTGGTTAGAATTTGTGAAAATGAGGCTGGGATCTAAAATAATTGAATACAGTTTTTCTCTCTTTTGTTTGGATGTTCGTATTTGCTACTTAGAGCTGCTCATATCCTCAGCTTAGTGGCATAGAAAATATTGGAAAGAACTAGGTAGGTATAATAGAAAAGATGGTGTTCTTTGATGGGTAGGCCTGGGTCTAATGAGTTTTTGGGGGCGTAAGGTTTTTTGTTGACTACTTAAAGATGTGTGAAAATCAGTGCTCAATTGCCATTCCCTAAAGCAGTGAGTCTGGTTGATAATGATAGTGGATATTTATGAGCGCCCACTGTGTACAGGGCACTCTGAGCATCTATTGCTTCATTTCATCTTTACCGCAACCCTAACATGGGGTAAGTACTCTGACTGTAACCACTTTACTGGTGAGGTAACTGAGGCCTAGAGATCTTCGGTAACAATGCTGGTAAGTAGCAGACTTAGGGTTTGACTAAATTCTGTTCACCTGTGAATTAGCACGAGCCATCAACCAAACAGGTGAAGCCAGTTTCACCAAAGTTGTCACTAATGCCAAGCGACTTCATTTGGAAAGTAAATCTTTACTATCTTGGTTCAATCTCAGTTCACCAAAACCTCCGCCTCCCGGCCTCAAGTGATCCTCTCACCTCAGCCTCCCAAAGTAGCTGGGAGTACAGGTGTGCATCACAAGGCTTAGCTAATTTTTGTAGGGTTTTTTTTTGGTAGAGATGGGGTTTTGTTATGTTGCCCAGGCTGGTCTTGAACTCCTGAGCTCCAGTGATCCTCCCACCTCTGCTTCCCAAAGTTCTGGGATTACAGGCTTGAGCCACTGTGCCCCACCTAGTCTTTACTATCTTAAGGAGAACACATTTCAAGTCATTTTCGCCTCTTCTCGCTCCCCTGAATAAGCTGAGATTCCTGTGGCTGTGCCTGGAGGACGGTGGCAAGTGTTAAAAATGGGATGACTTATTGCCCTTAGTTCCTCCTGTAACCTACACAGCTGTCCCACACAGCTCTCCGTCAGCAATGCCCTGGACAGAGTCTGGCCAGGCTGCCATGCGCTAGAAAACACCTGCTGCCAGCCATTTGACACTAGATGTGTCTTCTTAGGTCAGTAACAACAGTACTTTTCACATGAATTACTTGTATTTACAGTCTGCAAAGAAAATTCACTCATGGCCTCTCATTTTAGGTGTTTCCTTTTTGCACTTGGGGCTTTCTCTGTAATTGCAGAATGAAGGGCGGCTTCGCTTGTTAAAAAGATCCCAGGTTAGGCCAGGCTTCCCCAGATAGAAGCTAGTGATTCACTGTGCCTTCTGAAGGAGGAAAATGCAAACTCTTCAACCTCAGGATCAAAAGGAGGTGGGCAGTCCTGCCCAGACACTTTCCTGTAGGGGGTTTCACCCTCTTTCAACTTGTACTGCTGGTTCACATTCCAACTCATTTTTCCCAAATCGTTCTTTTCCTGTCTACCCTCCCTATCCCCAACCCCAATCAGAGTTTGGAAACCCTCCTATCCAGGAGCCAACTGGAAGCATGGCTCAGAGCTGCTTTCCTGACTCTCCTGGCCTAACACTCCTTTTTTCCTTTTGGGTGACATTCAGACAGCAGGCCAAATCCAGACTGTTGGGGCAGTTTCTCCAGAAAGGGGATGTGTGTCTTCGGCAACATAGAATGTGGGACAGTCACATGCAGGTTTCTTGATGAGTGGAAGACTGGAGTCGGGTTCCTGCGTGTGCAGACCCTTCACTGTGGTGTCAGTTTCCATTAGCTCTGTTAGGAGCATTTCCAGCTTTCTGACCTCTTCCCCTTTTCACAGGGCTGCGACTAGGGTGAGGTGAACAAGGCACTGGCCTTGGGCACAAAATTTAAGGGGCTGCCAAAAAACTCTCAGTGATCAAAAGAAATATCTCATTTGAGACAGGGTCTCACTCTGTTGTGCAGGCTGAGTGCAGTGGCACAATCACAGCTGCATGGTCTGCCTCCCAGACTCAGGTGATCCACCTCAGCCTCCCGACTAGCTGGGACTACAGGTGCGCACCACTACACCTGGCTAATTATTTTTTATTTTTTGGTAGAGACAGCGTTTTACCATTTTGGCCAGGCTGGTCTTGAACTCCTGAGCTCAAGCAATCCTCCTGCCTTGGCCTCCCAAAATGCTGGGATAACAGGCATGAATTGTCACACCTGGCCTAGATAAATATTTTAATGCAATTAAAAAAAAATCAAAACACAAAAATTCATGGTCAACAAATAGTCAACTTTAACTAAAAATACTATTACTGATCTTTTCTTTTTATCCCATGCTTTGTTATGGCTTATCATAGCACTGCTTTTTAATTTATCTCTTTCTTAAATCAGAAGAAATGAACGGGGATAAAAGCTAACTGAAATAAACCTGAGAAAGTAGATGTGAATGAAATGAAACCAAAAGTAAAAGCACTGGAAGTGAGAGAGCAAGAGAATGAGAGCAACTAGATTAATATATAGTTTTCTGAAAATCAATGGCTATTAAAGATTTTTGTAGATAGCTGTTTGACTCTCCAGCTACAATCTGATTTTCAGCAATTGTTAGATACCCCAACAGTTTACAATGGTTTTTAGGCACATAAGTGTTTCCCTTAGTCCTCTAAACCTTCTTTTTAGTAATGATACTCTGTTTTAAAGTACTTTACTTTGCAAAGCAACTTTTCCATGTATATCATCTCATTTCTTCTTATATTAAAAGAGTGAGAAAAAATATATTATCCTTTCTCAGAAAATGGGCAGGTGACATTGCAGAAGAAAAAAGTTTTTTGAGTGGTAGGCACTGAGCTTGGTGCTTTACCTACACTTTCTTATTTCTCCAGACAGCCCTGAGTTAGAGACATGATGGCTCCTTTTTACAGATCAAGAAACTGAAATCCAGGCCAGTTGGTTAATTAGCTAGAAATGTTCTCAGAATATTTATTTCCTAAAATAAACATTTGTGTCCTTGTTTGGTGCTTTTGGTTGTTAGTAAAACTAAAAAAAAAAAAAAAAAAACCCAATTACATTAAGAAGTTGTATTCTGACTCGAAAATGTTTTATACTTTCATATCTGGTCAAAGTAACTCCGTGATTTTCCCTTTGCGTCTTCTGAGTGGTCCAATATACCTATGCCAGAATGAGTCAATCTCTAAAGTGCTAGTTTGATAGAAGTAGAGGATCTCTTAAGATGGAAATACTTTGAATGAAGATGTAAATGATAGCAAAGTGATTACTTATTTCTTCTGTACAAGTGCAAATGGTTTATGCACTGCTGTTTTCCCTTCTGTAAGATTGCAATAGTGAATAAATCTGTTAGCACTGAGCAAGAAAACCAGTTTCACCTTAACCTTGATAACATTAGATGTGTGATTTCTTTAAAAAGATGCTACATGGGCAGGTATAAAACTGTTTCTTGGGGTTGTTTTAAATGCATATTTCTTTGATTAAAATGAAGACATATTTATTAGATGTTTGCTAATTTGTCCTTCCTCTTACCTGCGAATTGTAGTTAATATACTTGGCCCATTTATCTATTAGTGTCAATGTTTTTCTCATAAATTTGGATGATCTCTTTATGTCTTATACATAATAATCCTTGTCTTTCATATCTGGTTAAAATACTGTCCTACTCTCTGGTTGGCCTTGTAAGTTTTGGTAGACTGCATTTAAAAAATAGCTTAATAATTTAAGTGACCAGTTTTGCAGCCTTGTCAGATAACTCAGTGGTAACTTGATTATACAGTTTATTTATCAAAGCTAATTGAAGTTGATGAGTATGAAGTAGGGAGTAATCTACCTTAACTCTAACAAGTCAAGCTCAAGAAAAGAATACATTTCTGGCATTTTCCATCACTGAAGTCAGACATACTTAAATAGATTAAGTAACTAAAGTAGACTTAGGCAACCTTTACGTTTTTCATTAAAAATTGTGAGTTATATTTATTTTAACAGAAACTGACATGGACATCTCTGATTTTATGCTTTTTAGCTGTAAAATTATTTCCACGCAAAGATTAGAAATAATATTTCATTCAAATTCTGTAAAAATATTTCCAAGCAAAGAATAGAAATAATATTTCATTCAAGTCCACGTGAGTGGCCTGAAATGATAGATTTTGTTGTTAACTCAGACTTAGTTTTCAATTTTTTTTTCCTAGTACTTTCCCAGAATGGAAAAGAAAAAGTTTTCTGTAATCTTTTTAGGGAGTCTTCCAGACAGCCTCTGGGGGACTACATGTGATTGTTCTTCCCTTGTTATAAAGGTTTTCTGAGGTGGAAACAGCATTTATATCAGTTATTTTTTTTCTAATTTAAGGTGCAATCTCTGACCATATGCCTTAAGGTTGTGCATTTTTCTCATGCATGTACATGCACACACATACTGAATCTTTTACAATCCATCCATGGAGGTTTTTATGTGGGGGTGGCCATGGGGTCTCACTCTGTCACCCAGGCTGGATTGCAGTGGCATAATCACAGCTCACAGCAACCTCCACCTCCTGAGCTCAGGTGATCCTTTTGTCTCAGCCTCCCTGGTAGCTGGGACTATAGGCATGCTCCACCATGCCTGGCTAATTTTTGTATTTTTTTAGAGACAGGGCTTCGCCATGTCACCCAGGCTGGTCTCGAACTCCTTGGCCTCCCAAAGTGCTGGGATTACAGGGTGAGCCACCTTGCCCCACCTTGTTTTTGTTTTAATCTATCTACCTTTAAGGACCAAAACCACACCCATTAGTTGAGAGAATGTCATGACTAAAAACTGTTGCTCTCTCCTGCTAAGCTTCCTCTCCTCCTTACTACCTACACACACACACCTGTTTACCTGTTTTGTAAAATGTCCAGCCCTGGATTGATTCTGATGAATCAGAGCTTTGCATTGAGTTAGACAATCCCTCAGTTTCTCCTTTTTAATATAGGAGAATACATGTCTTTGGCTATCTTGGAAGTCTCTTTGCTGCAAATATGCAGCGGAAAAATCAAAGGATAAAGAGAAGTCAAGAAAATAAAATGTTTACAAAATAGTGCTGACTCTTTGTGAGGGGACTGGCAATTATGGGTCTATTGTCTTTTTGTTTCCTGGTTTTTTTTTTTCTCCCCTAAATTTTCATTTTTATTTTTGTAGAGGTAGAATACTTTGTAGGGACAGGGTGCTGCCATATTGCCCCGGCTAGTTGCGAACTCCTTGGGCTCAAGTGATCCTGTTGCCTCAACCTCCCAAAGTTGTGGCATGACATGCGTGAGCCACTGCACCCAGCCACGGCCCTGTGGTCTTAATGGCCATGGTTAGCATGGCCATTTTTTCTTCTCAGTGCTGGGAAGGAGCCCTTTGTTCTGTAGGAGACCATCAACTTTTACCAAAGCTCTGCTACCAAAAATGGGTTACATATTCTTAGAACATCAGAGGAGCTTCCCCAGGACTTTGAAGGCAAAGTTCTGAAAATGTAAGTGAGGTATCAAAGATTATATTTTGTTGCCAACAGATGCGACAACATTGTTGAAAGCACAGTAGCTTCAGAAAACAGGATATCCTGGAACCATGAAGTTAATTTGATCCATGTGGTGTCCAGAATACCAAGAAATCTGTCCTGAGGCAGTTTATCCTGCCAATGTTCTCTCTCTGGCATATTCTGATATGTTGCACTAGATGAACTATTTATCATTTGGCCCTCTTACTCTAATTCTGATGTATTTCCAGATACTTTTCTTCCTGAAATATGCCAATGAGCTGACCGTATGCCCAGGGAGTGAAATATCTCCTTAAAATCTCAACATTTATACATAAAACCAGTTTATAGGCACTTTTTTTTGAGAAAGAGTTAGAAAACTGTGTTCTCTGATGGGTGGTGAATCTTTTTCTAAGAAAGCAGATTTATTTGAAACAAACATTGTTCATATGTTTAAAGATTCACCAGGCCTTCTTCCTACTTGAAGGGAATTCCCCTTTACTGTTTCCTACAATTTATTGTTTCAGTGGCTGCAAACACAGCTCCCTGCAGCCTCAAGCAGGGCTTAAGCGATCATCCCACCTCAGCCTCCAAAGTAGCTAGGACTACATGTGCTTGCCGCCATGCCCAGCTAATGTTTTGATTCTTTGTAGAGATGGGGTCTTATCATGTTGCCCAGGCTGGTCTTGAACTACTGGGGTCCTGCTGGCCCAGAAAAACCCTTATTGGAAGAAAAAGGGAGATAAGTCATATTCAAGTTTGAATTCAGCACCCACTATTTGTTGTACAAAACAGTTCCTGCAGTCTCCTGATTGCATTTTAGCTTCTCTCATTTATGGAAGACCCCATCCACAGTTCTTTGCAATTTTTGTAAAGGACCAGAATTATTGACTCATCATCTCTGAGGTCAAGTAGGGAAGAGCATTTTCTGTCACAGATTTTCTTCAAAATAATACAGCTGAAGTGTCACTGGACTATCAAATGAATACCATATTGATTTAATAGATAGTAGCTCTTAAATGAAGTGAAAGGACCTTTGCTTAATTAATTCAGTAATTCATTCAATACACATTTATTGTGTGCCTGTCACATGCCCCCACTGGAAGGAACATCTGCCCATCATTCTGTGCTTCCTAAACCAGAGGAATCAAACCATACAGTAATAGCTGGCATTTATTTGGGTTCAAAACACATGTTGAGCTCTGTGCTAAGGATTCTTCACACACAATTTTATTTAATCTTCTGAATCATCTGTTCAGGTAGGTATTATGATCTTCATTTCAAACATCAGGAAGCTGAGCCTTACATAGTTTATCTCTCCAAAACTGTAACAGGACGGCTGGGGTTGGCCCCACTTGGCCTAAATCCAAGTATGGCCTGGAATCACCTTAGGTCCCTGACAAGTTCTCCTTTGAGATAATACTAAGAATGTAATAAAGATAAGAGGGTTGAATCTGGATAAATCATAAAAGGTATAAAATAAAGTCACTTTATGGCCTTTATTTTTAGTTTGATTGTGGCTGCTTATTTCATAGATTGTATTTTTTGTTTTGAGACAGGATCTTGCTCTGTCACCCAGACTAGAGTACAGTAACATGAACACAGCTCACTGCAGTCTCAACCTCCTGGGCTCAAGTGATCCTACTGCCTCAGCCTCTTAAGTAGCTGGGGTCACAGGTGTGAGACACCATACCCAGCTGATTAATTTTTTTTTTTTTTTTTTGTAGAGACAGGGTTTTGCCATGTTGCCCAGGCTGGTCTCAAACTCCCAGGCTCAAGCAGTCCTCCCACCTCAGACTCCCAAGATGCTGGGATAATGGGCATGAGCCCCTGTGCTGAGCTAGATTGTATTATCGATAACCCTGTTGTTGCCTATTGATTTATATAGCCATCATTCCTTAATTAAAAATTGTTGTAAATGTATTGTTTCAGGCCCCTGATCAGCAGTCCTTCCTGGTCTATAATACCTTGCATATTCCCAGGGCTCAGGTAAAGCTAACCCTTCCTCTAAGAAGTCCTGCCTGATCATGCAGGCGATGCTGCTCTCTCCCTCCATGAACTTCTAAGCACAGCCACTGACACCTTTCACTGCATATTGCTTCTTAATGTTTTCCTCTTGAGAAAGAGGGCAGGGCTTCTTTCATATACTCCCTGGTGCATTTATCACGGTGGTTCTTTCTTTCTTTTTAGAGCCAGGCTCTGTTGCTCAGGCAGGAGTGCAGTGGCACCATTGTAGCACACTGCAGCCTCCAAATCCTAGCCTCAAGTGATCCTCTTGCCTCAGCCTCCCAAGTAGCTGGAACTACAGGCATGTACCACAGTGCCCAGCAAATTAAAAAAATTTTTTTCTCAGTAAATTTTTAAATTTTTCTTACTATGTTGCCAGGCTGGTCTCAAACTGCTGGCCTCAAGCAATCCTCTTGCCTTGGTCTCCAAAAGTGGGATTACAGGTATGAGCCACTGCACCCGACCCACATGGTACATTTTTAATACATACTTGCTAAACGTAGAAACACTAGTTGGGACTTTTGAGCAATCACAGAGGTGAAAAGGGCTGAATAGTTTCAGGGTGTGTTGAGTTCTCTGCAAATAACAAGACCTTGGCAGGTGGAAAGGCTCTATCAGACATCACTATCAGTTTGTTAAGCCCTCAAAGAATCCAGCCTAAAAGAAATGAAGTCCATGTAAAGACTCATAAAGAACAAGTAAGTGTTTTATATGGAAAATAAATTTGCAAATTCACTGTCAAATTCCAAATGGCAAGGAAGCATGGAAAATTGCAGTTTAATGTCCTCAAACTTGTCACTGATGGCCAGATGACAGAGCTTGTCAGAGAACCAGGAGTCACTTCAGAAACAGACTGCTCTGACATACAGCATTCATTCCTGGGCCAGTTTCAGAAGACTGGAAGAGGGTACACCATGAAACCTCAAAAAACCATGTGTCACTTGACTGTACAAAAGTTTCCATTCAATTTTGAGGGTATTTTGGAAGCTGTGTGGATTCTCACCTATGAAAAGGAGTGCTTGTCATGGGAGTCTTTTATGGGAAGTAAAACACATTTGAAAATGTACTCCAATTGCATCATTCCATGTTGTATAGGGTTTTTCTCTTGGAAGACACGTTATGAGTCAGATAGGGCAGATCCAACTCGTTTCTTTATCATCAAGACTTCCTAGATCTGGCCCTGTCTGTTAAGTGTATCACTATTTGTTCAATGTAATGGGGAAGTAAGAATTGCCACACTAAAAATATGCCAAAATATTCTGAGAGGCCTAAAGAATAGCGATGAGGTAAAGAATGTTGATGGAAAGAAATGCTAAGTGGAATAAAGGAAACTGTTCACAACTCATCTGTCCAATGACATTTACTGGGACTGCAGGTACATGCCACCATATTTGGCTTTTTTTTTTTTTTTTTTTTTTTTTTAGTGTAGAGATGGGATCTTGCCATCTTGCCCAGACTGTTCTTGAACTCGTGGGCTCAAGCAACCTTCCCTCCTTGGCCTTCAAAGTGCTGAGGTTACAGGCATGAGCCACCATATTTGGCCTTTCACAAAGTTTTATATCACATCCTGGGCCCTACATTAGGTGCAGGGCATACAAAGTGAGACAAAGCAGTCATGGTGCTTCTCCTTATGAGTCTTACAGTCTAGTTGGTGAAAGAGACCATAATAGAACAACCACACACATTAATGTAAGATTGCAACTGTGGTTGGTTCCAGGAAGAGGAGAGTACATGATACTTCAAACCCCCACCACAGGAGAGTGTTACCTAATCTAGTAAAAACACCTGAAACTCAAGGATTGAAGTATTACCTCTCAAAAAAAATCTCATCTAGAAGCACTGATGATCATATGTGTGTGTATACACATATTTTATATATATATAATATTTATTTATTTTATAGATGGCATCTTGCTCCGTTGCCCAGGTTGGAGTGTAGTGGTGCAATCATAGCTCACTGTAGCCTCAAACTCCTGGGCCCAAGTGGCTGGGACCACAGGTGTGTGCCACCGTGCTTAGCTAATTTTATTTTTGGTAGAGAAAGGGTCTCACGATGACGTCCAGGCTGACCTTGAACTCCTGACCTTAAGCAATCCTCTAGCCTTAGCTTCCCAAAGTATTGGGATTACAGGAGTGAGCCACCACACCCAGCCTGTGGTACTGATTCTCGCATACTTCTAAGGTCAGCCTGAGAGTACAATCATCATTGACATAAAGCCATCATGGCAGAGCAGAATGAGAAGAGCTGATGATTACATCAACATCTAGAGGGACTTCTTATTGCTGTGTCATTATCTGATGAGTTAATTCTTTAGGGAGTTCCAGTTCATGTACCAACAGAATAACAGGAAAGTTCAAGCAGTAGACTTCATGTTGCTTATCCAGTATGCCAATAGGACATCCCATGGGTTGAGTAGTTTTTCAGCTGTATGACCTGGTACAGCTTAGATTACTGTACAAATAATGGCATCTCTGCTGCTAAATGGACAATTTAACTATGCTCAGAAATTTTACAAATGAACTACTTTTTCCAAGATAGCACACGAATTCCAACATAATTCAAGTTACACAAAGACAAGGCCTTGGCTATCTTATTCTGTATCGGCAGCACCTGACAGTCTCCATCCTGCCATAGATGCTCAGTAAGTATTAGTTAAATAAATGAATCAATCTGAGTGATTGGTTGGATGTCAGGATCTGCCTCCTACGTCCATTTGTACTGCAGCAATATTTCATCTTTTTCTAATGAGAGGAAGATCATACAAGGTTTCACCCTTGAGGAAGCATTTGCCCAACTCAGTCTTCCTGTATCTGGAGTTTACCATTGCTCTGGTTGCAAACCTAGCTTTGACCTTCGGCTCTGTAGTGATCTTTGGGTTGGTCTCTGTAGTTAGGTGGGACAGTTGTCCAGCATTGGCTCATCTCTCAATTCCTCCCTCTGACCTTTGTGTGCCCCTGAATCCACCTTGTCTCTGGTTTGCCCTGAGACGCAGTTTGCAGAGATGTAGCCTTTTGTCTCTGGATCTTTGTTCTCTCTCTCTGATTTCATTACCCACATGACTATGATTGTCAAACCTCCAGCTTCCAAGGGGCAGCATGCCAGCAGGGAGCCAGTGGGATGAAACAACATATGTGGGGCCAGTTGCCTGCTGACTACAAGGCAGGTGTCACAGGTGCTGCTGCATGGCACCATTACAGAGGGCCAAGGAGTGATTTTCTAGAGCCACACTATCTAGGTGCACAGTTAAGGGGCTAGTCTTATTTCTTCAAGTTCTTTTGTAAATTAGACGCTAGTTTTATTTGTTGATAGAACTCTTGCTTAAAAAAGACTTTTTCTCTGATTATGAAAGTAAAACATGTTTGTTATAAATAATTTGGAAAACATAAGGTGTTAAAAAGTAGACACATAGTCCCTGTCTTACTATCTAGGCATGCTCAATAAGCCTTGCTAACACCTAGATCCTGATGAGATGCCGTGAGGAAGGAGCCCTGTCTTATGGTGTATGTGTCATATAAGCCATAGGGACCACTTCCTTCCTATCTTCCCTCTTTCATACAACCCCAGAGCTGGGCATTATCATCTCACTACAGCAATGATTTCCAGTAGCTAATATGGTGCGAGGCTTAGAGTAGCTTTCAGGCCCCGGCAACCTGTTTTGGAAGAAAGCTATGTATCAAGACAGCAGCTGGCCTTGTGACAGAAATGGTTAGCTGCTTGCCAAAACCCATCCTCTTCCTCTGTAGGACAGACCTATAACTAGGAAGCAGTGTGCAAACATGAGCTACATTGCCTGGTCCCCTTTGTAGCCAGGTACAAAGTCCTCATGTGACTGGTCCTCACCAAGACAATGTGAACAGATATGTGGCATCTTGGGGCCAAGGCCTTTAAGAAGTGGGTGTGCCTCCTCCATTTCCTCCACCAGCTGGGTGCACACACATAGCAGTAGAAGATAATGGAACCACACATGAAAGGAGTCTCTGTCCCTAGCCATCACATTGGGGAAGGCCACCTTGCAGCTAGGGACACCCATCAGGGACCACAACTTGAGCAAGAACTAAATTCTAGAGTGGTGGCATCATTGTAAGTCTTGGGCCTATTTGTTACTGGAATGTAGGTGACCTTAACTAATATAGTCCTGCCAAATGTCTAGTGAATGCATTAATAAATGAAGACAGTAAGATCACAATGATATTCTGCCACCACATTGGAGTTTGTAGAGGTTGAGCAGGAAAGACAAATACATCTTGTGAGAGGAACTATTTTAGAGGTCTGTGCCTAGCTGTTTTCAAAATGTCCATTGAGTTTGCTATTGAAAAACCCAACTCATTTTAGTCCTCTGTTCATGGAGCAGTATTTCACAGGCTAAAACCTTATGCAAAGTAGTTGCTGGAGAAGTAAATAGAAATATTTCTTTAGAAATATGAAATAGAAATATTTCTTTGGAAATATGAAATAGAAATATTTCTACAGAAATATGCAAACCACAACTGCCATTAGGAATGTCAGAGTCATTCAAACAGGCAAAAGTAACTGATGCAACTAGGGACTGACCATTCATGAGCCTATGCAATGGCGTAGACAGCTCAATCCTCTTCTCCAATAAGAAATGTCCCAGAGATTAGGTGTTTTGAGAGCCCCCAGCTAAACTGAGGTTCCAGTGCCAGGGTAGCTAGCAACTCTAACTTAACGGTAAATGAAGGGGAGCTGAATAGGGATGGTTACCATGTGCCTTTCATAGCAACCTCCTTTTACCTGGAGGATGGCTTAATGTCTACCTGTGACCAGGGTCCCTCATGTGGGAAACTTGTTTATACTGGCAGATGCCCCTGCAGCTCTTGTCTGCCATGGCTCTGGTGCTGGGAGTCTGATCTGTGTTCTCCTTGGCATCCAAGGGGAAAACCCAGCCTGCTGCAGCCCCTGGTCCTTCGATGGAAGGCACAAATTCAATACACTACCATAGTAGGGAATAAATTAAAAGGTTTTTACCTACAGATTCTAGGCAACAAGAGTACAATGAGCCGGGTGAGCAGTCCTCTGTCCCTGGGTCACCAGTGGCAGGAATGAAGGGTCAGGCAGAGACAGAACAGCATGCAGCAATGAGAAGGGCAGAACGTCCTGACCTGTGGTAGTTTGACTTCTAATATCTGGGCTTTACTGTGGTGCAAAAGTCATATGCATCCAGTAGAAACTACTTCAAGGACCCATACAACCCTTCTGTTGTTCACTTTCAGTACACTGTTCAATAAATTACATGAGACATTCAATACTTATTACAAAAGAGGCCTTGTGTTAGGTAATTGTGCCCAACTCTAGGCTACTGTAAGTTTTCTGAGTATGTTGAAGGTGGGCTAGGCTGAGCTATGGTGTTCTGTAGGTTAGGTATATCAGTGCATTTCTACTTAGGGTATTTTCAACTTATGATGGGTTTATCGGGACATAACCCCTTTGTACATCAAGGAGCATCTGTATAAAGGAATAAGGCACGGGTCACTTTAAGTTCACTGGCAAATGTCTGAATGGGTGGTTTGAAAGAACCGTTGGGAAAGTCGGGAGCCAAGCCTGCTAGGTGGGAGAGATGCTTCTAAGCGTTTATCTCTGGCCATTGGCTTAAACCATTTGGGTGTGGCGTGGAACTGGAAACTGTGTTAACGGTGACTGAGCCCTGCTTCTGGTCTGATAAAGTTAAACTTCTATTCAAAATAGAGGCCAAGGCCACATAAAATCAGAACTCATTACATGAGGGCATTAAGTACTTTTATTTAGTACAATAACCCCAGAGCAAAGTCCCTGCCTGGTAGCTAAGCTGCAGCTATAAATTCTGTAAAGCGTGGTAGGTTTGGCTACAAGATTCTGAAACACCTGCTAGGCTTGGTTGCAAATTCTTGGAAGTCCATTTATTTCCAAAGCTGTGATGAAAAACAAATGCAGAAACCTTAGTGCCTTCTTACTGAATTTTAAAAGCACAATTTAGCAGTGCCACTCAGATGCCTGTGTATTTGTATTATGGGAAAGCAGTGGTCCAAAGATTTGTTCAACTAGGTGCAAAAGAGCAAGGACTTACTGTGTAACTGTTCTACTCAAAACCATATCTCCTAAGCACTATGGTGGCAGGTACCACCTCTGCCATTGTAGCTTGGGGAGGTATGTGCCCAGCCACTCTCTGCCTGAACCCCCACTAGCAGAAAGACCAGTGTAAACCATAATGACTCCAAATTGCTCAAGATTTTCGTCAAACAATGCGATCATTGTCATGAAAAGCAAATCTAGCTGACATTTATCCTGAGTATTTAATTAGTAGGAATTACCCAGTAAGACATGTGGGGTGGTGGGGCATGTGCTGGTATTTTCCCTTGTTCAGGTAAAGGCATGTGTGTGTATGTATGTGTGTGTGTGTGTGTTTCAGTTGCATCTAATTCCAAAGCTTGGAGAGAGTTTCTGAAACATAGTATCCCCATGGCTTAAAAACAAGGATTTGTGTGTAGCTGAATCCATTTGCCCTTCTTGGAGATTCCAAGGAGGTGATGAAGAGGGAGATACCAGCTACATCGTGTCTCCTCTCAAGCCCCCTCTGGCTTTCAGAACTGATCTCCAAGCAGACCATGCCCTCAGGCTTCTGTGCTTGGGCATGTGCATGGAATGCTTTTCCCTAGTAACAGGTGAAGAGTATAAAAATAAATGTGTCTCCACAACCCATTGGTTGCTGGCACCCCAGATGCTCTGAGGCTGGGGTACGCCTTCATCATTGTCTCCAGGTGTGTTCCCCAGAAGGAAAGCAGGCAGAGGGGCTGTTGGATAGCATCATTCAGTTTTGGGGAGGCCCAGTGCCCTTGGAGGTAAGATAATGTCTCAGTTAGAGGAAGGGAAACGTGATCCTAACTGCCTTCTGTGGGGCTGTCTCTAAGCCGTCCTCTGCTACCACCAGAGCATCTTTCTAAAGCACAAAACTTCCTTGTCACTGTCCTGCTGAGGTTAACTGTATTGACTCCCTGTGCCTTTTGGATAAAGTCCATCCTCTTAGCAGATGCACAAGCCTTTTTTTATTTTTTGTAATCAACTTTATTGAGGTACGATTTACAACAATAAAATGCACTGATGTTGCAAATATAGTTCAATGAATGTTGACAAATGTGTTTACCCATGGAACCTCTGCCACCATAATCAGGATTTAGAACAGTGTGCTCACAGCCCTTTCATTTCCATCCCATCCCCTTGTCTCCAGCCCCTGGAAACTATTGGTTTGCTTTGTGTTGCTGTACTTTTGTCATTTTTCATTTGTTTTAGAATTTCACAGAAATGAATCCTAGAGTATGTAGTCATCTGTGTAGTCTGCTTCTTGGAAGCAGGTGGCCTCTACAGGATGAATACATTTAAAAGGAAAAAGAAAAACAAAACACTCCTGGTGTGTTGTTAGACTGGCTTCTTATTAGAGACACAAGCCTCATTTCAGCCGTGTATATTTAAGCCACACGAAAGAGCTCACAAGTGGAATTATCTTTTTTTTTCAGCAATTGTCAGAGGCAGTGATTGAAAAAGTGTAAGCTGCCAGGGGAATTGATCAGCCAGCTCAGGTAGACATCAGTATTGCTTAGTTACAGGCAGAGGTGTTTCCATTTTGCTTAGTTATACATATGCACAGGCATTTCCTCTTTCCACATGGAAGAAGTCCTTGTGTGGTGGAGTGGGTTCCACGGAGAGAGCTGGAAGAGCCAAGGGCAGGCTGTGGGGCGGAGACCCCGCCCCCAGGGGCACATTGACCTGGCTGTGGAAGCTGACCTAGGGAGGAATGAGTGTGGAATAGTGAGTGACAACCAGCAAGCTCAGGAAGAAACCACCTGGCAGTTAGTGGTGCCAGAGTGATCAGTGACAACATTCGAGTCTGGCAGAGATGTCTGGGAAAACCTTTGGGGCCAAGACACTTCTGAATGTGGTCCTCAAATTAAATATCAATTTCTGCCAGGCAGAGTGGCTCACACCTGTAATCCCAGCTCTTTGGGAGGCCCAGCTGGGAGGATCGCTTGAGGCCAGGAGTTCAAGACCAGCCTGGGCAACATAGCAAGATCCCATCTCACTGTACTCCAACCTGGGTGACAGAGTGAGACTCTATCACTTTAAAACATATTAATTTCCGTGACTTTGGATTAGTTTCGTTTCCCTTATATCCCTCTTATGTTTTAGACAGAGAAATACAGAATAAGAATGAAAGGAGAAGAGAGAAAGGAGGTGAGAGAGGGATAAAAGTTCTCAGACATTGGTGAAGGAACTCAAAAACTACAGAGTGAAATTGAATGCTGAGAAATACGTTTGTCCCAGGTCATTTAAGTTGTTAAAACCTACTGTCATTGGATAGTAAAGAAAGAGCTGTTTAAACTTTGGCAGCTTGATAGACTTTTTAAAAAGCCTCTTTTGCAAGGTTGACTTTAACATAAATCTTGAGCAAGCATAACATGTAAAACACCACTCAGGGCCATTACAGTTATGTTAAGGTTTTTATTTTCCCTCGCCAGTGGGATTTCTCTCTCCACTGGTATTATATGTGCCTGCCAAAACCATATAAAAAGCGTTCATGGAGAAAAGTTTCCAGTGCCAGAAGCCAATCCAGTTTTCTTCCCAGATCTGAAGTTTAACACCGGGCCTGGAGGCTGTTAGGAAATAGATGTTACAAAAGATGCGGAGTGAGGGAAGCGGGGAGGGAAGATGAATGAATTCAGTGTCCAGTGCTCCCAGGCTTCAGGGCAAAGGATGCAGATGCTTCAATTCATTACTGTGAGAGCTGAAGGGAGACAGAAGTTTGTGGTGTTTTTCAGTGACATTTATCTGCTCATCTGTCAGGAGTTGCTTTCTGTCAACAGGGATAAGCTGCTAAAAAACAAAACCACATGCAACCCTGCAGCTCACAATAATCAGTATTGGCACTTTTCACACATATTTATGCCAACACAAGTCATCTTGCTTCCTTTCTCCCTCTTAAAATTAGGAATTACAGAGAGGGCTATAGGGAAAACAGTCATTGTCTGTAGTAAATAGCTTTGGTGAAACACACACGCATACACACATGTATCCTTCACGGCATTTAGACTAACACCAACCTGTGTGGAGCTGACGGTCATATTTTTATACTGTGACATGGACCTTATATTCAGGACCATTGAGATAGATAAGAGTTTTGAAGGCCTTGGTGATTCTACTGCGTGAGGAAGGCTTTGTTTGGCTCCAGGCTCTGTTCTCAGGACAATGGGCTGTGAGTGATATATGCAAATGTCTCCTTTTCCCATTACTGAAAGCGACCTTTATTATTAGATTGGAATAGCAACATCAGTTCCTGGGTTAACATGACTTATTGGCCTAAGGGAGGAAACATGTTCTCCTGGCAAGATTTAAAAACTGAGAATTCGGTAAAATTACTGCCTTCACCATTACGAGAATTCGTCGTGTCATGTTGGAGAAACACATTACCTTTGTGTGTCTCATTTGCTTTGTTTGGAGATTCAGGAAAACCACCTCTCCCAGAAGCATTACGAGCCTTTATTAAGGGTTTCCCAAAAAAGTCGGAAGAGATTCATCCCTACAAAGAACAATATTTAGATTACTTTAAGCCCAGTGCCATAGAAGAGGCCAGATTCAGAGAAAAGCATGTCAGTAAAAATCATTATTAATGAATGTAACAGTTACCGCTTATTAGCAGGGTGGTCCTGTTGCAACTAAATACAGAAAGCACAAGAAGGTAATTTCCCAGAGGGAGTGGTGTTGACTTACCAAGCAAACTACTATCCCTAGCCATCCTGCAAGCCAGCATCATGAGGCCTTGAACCCTGAGTCTAAGCATAATTTAAGCGCTCTTTTCACACTCATCTTAGTTATTTAATTATTTTGAGATGGAGTCTCACTCTGTCACCCAGGCTGGAGTGCAGTGGCAAGATGTTGGCTCACTGCAACCTCTGCCTCCTGGGTTCAAGTGATTTTCCTGCCTCAGCCTCCCGAGTAGCTGGGATTACAGGTGCCCACCACAATACCTGGCTCTTTTTTTTTTTTTTTTTTTTTTTGGTTTTTTTTTGGGGTAAACGGTTTCACCATGTTTTTAAGGGGGGGGGTAAAAGCCATTTGGAAAGGGTTTTTTGGGGAGCTCCCCCGGGGGGACGACCGAGACCCGGGGGTAGTAATTTAATG
>CAUYLG010065874.1:0-18447 GCA_963573385.1 Cacajao melanocephalus | reverse complement strand
CCACTCACCCTCTGCGATTTTGCTGGGAACTGCAATCCTGAGCTGCTCCTAATCGGCCATCTTGCATCCGTCCCTCCGGGGTTGCTCTTCTTGAGGAATATCTTTGTGGTGGTCTCTGTATTTCCTGGACTTGAATATTGGTCTGCCTTGCTAGGTTGGGTAAGTTCTCCTGGATTATATCCTGAAGAGTGTTTTCCAGCTTGGATTCATTCTCTTTGTCAAATTCAGATAGGATTGTGACTAGAATAGAGTGACTTTCAATATATATCAGCTTCCTCCTCTAATTGACATTGGTCACATATAGGGAATTGATTCATACACTTAATCTTGACCTGTATGCAACTAAACTTTCACCACCCTGCAATAAAAATTTCTTTGAATTAAATAATCACTTGTCTTTCTTTTTTCCATTCTTGTTATAATAATCCTAATCCTTTCTGAGGCCATGGATATTTCTGGCTAAATTCAGGGAGAATACATACAAGAAAGTGCCAAAGGGAAAGGCATATTAGTTTTTTCCAAAATTATGACTGTTAATCATCCAATGCACTGAATATATTTTAGATATAGAGCTAAATATTGTGTGTGAGGTATTGGTTTAACAAAATAAATATGGGTAAGTTACTATTATTATTTCCATTCTATAGATGAGAAAACATGATTATCATAGCTTGCCCAAGATTTTATTGGTTCACCAATTATTTACTGAACCCCTTTTTATTGGCCAGATAATATGCTAGGCATTAGAGATTCAGAGATGAATGCAGAAATGGCTCTGGTTTTAGATGCTAGGCCCATTAGTGGATTAAACAGAAAATAAAATGATAATGTGCAATGCTATCACTAGGTACAAAGTTTATTATGGGTGTACTGTAGATGCATGTAAATTATGTGAGGGGGAAGAGAAAGCAAGAATATTGTTTGGAACCACAAATACAGTACATAGGCCACACTGACTGTCTAGTAGTGGCTAGAACATATGAAAAACTGAATGATAATTTAAAAAAATATTCTCTAGGTTATTTGAAGTCTATTCCTTGATTTCTGCTACATATAAATTACATTTTCTTAAGGCTTCATACTCGGTAGCACATTTTGCAATTAGTTATTTGCTCTGTGCAACTTCTATGTTGAATTCTGATGTCAGGAAACTTATGACACTGCTTGGCTTTATTTCGAACTCTGTATCATTCCAGGCGTGAAGAATATATGGTCACTGCTGGTCAACTCAGTCACCAAGCACTAAGTCAGGTGAATCTAGAACCTACTAAAAATACCTCCAAATTAGTAGTATTATGTTAAATGCACCTGCCCCTCCCCCTCCCACCAAATAAAGTGCTATTTAAAAATTTTTAAAGAAAGCCAAATCAACAGTGCCTCTGGACTATCCAGAACAAAAAAAATCAATTAAAACTGATAGGCATCTCCACCTAGCAGATGTCTCTTGCATTTTTCATGTAGTGTCTGTGCTAATTAGGAAACAAACAATGCAGGACTATTGGCTTTGGAGAGAGATCTATGTACTGTATAAGCAAGATTTTAACATGTATCAGCAATAAACACATTGGGTTTCAATTAAAAGAAGAATCTTTGAAGCTAAAAACGTTAAGAAAAGCCTGCAATCATGCTGATGAAGCACATAATTTTGGTGAGGGCTTAACTTTCTTAATATAGCTTTAAGTGATGGATGGTTTTGCCTTTTTTTCACACCATCATCCCAATAAACTCTACTTAACAAGTTTTTGACCTAAATATGATGATGTAATTACCTATTTTTGAAAAGAGATAGATGAATGACGATGGGTTGATCATTAATTTTATCTAGTACTAACTTGAAATATTCTAGAGATGTTTTATCTCCTGCAGTAAGATCAATTTAACTAATGAATGCTTCTTCTGGATGCCTATGGCAGTCACCAGTTTTTCTCTTCCTTTAAGCTACTATTTTCTCCAGCCATCTTCCCTGAGAGGTTATGATATGTCAAGGCAATCTTCTATATTAGTCACCCTAGTCACTTTCCACTTTACCAAACCTTCAAAATAATAGCTTCCTTATTGGTAATTCACATATTCATTCAGCAAATACTCATTGAACACATGACAAGTACAAAGATGAAATTTTCATGGATGGGGATAGACAAAAAAGTAATACACTACAATATCACATGAGAATCAGTAAAGTGATGTATGTGTATATGTAAAAAGCAGATGCAGGGTGATCTATGGGATAAGTAGGGTCACTGCGCTTTTAATCATCCAAAATCAGAACACATTTGAGAATAAAACAGATGTCATTAATAATTTACCTGGATAACTATTTCAATCCTGGATTCTATCATGCTACTTCACATATATGGTCATCCCAGAGCTAAGAGATGGGAAAGACATTGTATGAAGCCGAATATTTGAACATGAAGTCCATGTAAATCTGATGTTAAGACAAGACCTGTTAAGATTCACAGTTATAGTTCCAGTAAAGGTCAGGAACCTGTGTGTATGCCAACTTAATAACCTACCCACTACCCTTTCTTCTTGGTGACAGACAAGGGTAATTTAAGATATAGAAAGTGAGAATGCTTTGAGGGAGACGCTGAATTTTTGATGATGCTATGATGAATACATAACCTTGCAAATTATGGATACTCAACACATATTTGTCTAGTGGTATACCCTGAGGAAGTATGTGGGAAATACTTCTTTCTCTAAATTTCAGAAACCCTACAGAATAGAAATAAAGAAAGTAAGAACTCCTCTCTAACCAAGAGAGAGGATGAGAAGGAGATCTGTGTTTATCTTGACTCAGAGTCGTTGGTACATCCTTTCCTGTCCTCATCTCCTCTGTAAGTACTCCCCCTCTTCCCATGTCCAGGATAAACCTCTGGAAACTTCTCCCTTCTTTTTCTTCTATATGTTCTGCTCTTAGCCTGGAGCCTGGTTCCTGTTGTCCCATGTCCGAATTATATTTTATTTCTATTGTTTCTTACTTTCTGGCTCTTCCTAATTCACCTTTACTTGGTTCCATGAGGTTCCATACCCATAGGTCGTAGATTGGCCTTTCCAAGTCTACAACCACACCAACCTGTTTTGGACCACAGAGCTCCCTCCTGCCTTCATGGAATAGAGATAAGGTGTATGGATATATTATTGTTATAAATTATTTTGTTGGATAAAGCTTACACATAACAAAATACACAATATTAAGTCTGTATAGATTGTCATCTTTTTCATAGGATTCCATGTATGTGAATGCCATCTGATATGGTTTGGCTGTGTCCCACATAAATCTTATCTTGAATTATAGTTCCCATATTCCTCATATGTCATAGGAGGTACCCAGTAGGAGGTAATTGAATCATGGGGGCTGTTACCCTCATGCTGTTTTCATAATAGTGAGTAAGTTCCCACTAGATCTGACAGTTTTATGTGTCTGGCATTTACCCTGCTGGCACTTATTCTCTCTCCTGTCACACTGTGAAGAGGTGCCTTCTGTCATGATTGTAAGTTTCCTGAGGCTTCCCTATCCATGTGGAGCTGTGAGTCAATTAAAACTTTTCCTGTATAAATTACCCAATCTCAGGTATTTCTTTATAGCAGCATGAGAATGAACAAATACAGTAAATCGGTACTAGCAGTGGGGTGCTGCTATAAGGATACCCCAAAATACAGAGGTGACTATGGAAATGAGTAACAGGCACAGGCTGGAACAGTTTAGAAGGCTCAGAAGAAGACAGGAAAATGTGGGAAAGTTAGGAACTTCCTATAGACTTGGAGGGCTCAGAAACAGGAAGATGTGGGAAAGTTTGAAACTTCCTAGAGACTTTTTAAATGACTTTGAACAAAATGCTGATGTGATATGGACAGTGAAGACCAGGCTGAGGTGGTCTTAGATGAGATGAGGAACTTGTTGGGAACTGGAGTTAAGGTCACTATTGCTATGCTTTAGCAAAAAGACTGGCTACATTTTGCCTCTGCCCTAGAGATCTGTGGAAGTTTGACCTTGAGAGAGATGATTTAGGGTATCTGGTGGAAGAAATTTCAAAGTGGCAAATAATTCAAGAAGAAGCAAATCATAAAAGTTTGGAAAATTTGTAGCCTGATGATGTGATAGAAACAAACAAACAAACACAATGTTCTGGGGAGAAATTCAAGGCTGCTGAAGAAATTTGCATAACAAGGAGACAGATGTTAATTACCAAGAAAATCTGAAAAATGTCTCCAGAGTATGTCAGAGACCTTCATAGCAGCCCCTCCCATCATAGGCCTAAAGGCCTAGGAGGGAAAAATGGTTTCATGGGCCAGGCCCAGAACCCCCTGCTCTATGTAGCCTCAGGACATGGTGTCCTGAGTCCCAGCTGCTTCAGCTCCAGCTATGCTAAAAGGGGCCAAGGTACAGCTCAGGCTATTGCTTCTAATGGTGTGACTTTCATATGGTGTTGAGCCTTTGGGTTCTCAGTTCTTGAAGTCAAGAACTAAGGTTTTGGAACCTCTGCCTAGACTTCAGAAGATGTATGGAAGTGCCTGAATGTCCCAGAAGAAGTTTGCTGCAGGGGCAGAGCCCTCATGGGGAACCTCTGGTAGGGCAGTGCAGAAGGGAAATGTGGGGTTGGAGTTCCTAAACAGAGTTCCCACTGGGGCACTGCCTAGTGGAGCTGTGAGAAGAGGGCCACTGTCCTCCAGACCCCAAAATGGTAAATCCACTAACAACTTGCATCATGTGCCTGGAAATGCCACAAGCACTCAATGCTATCCCGTGAAAGCAGTCAGGAGGGAGGCTGTACCCTACAAAGCCACAGAGGTGGGGCTGCCCAAGGCTGTGGGAGCCCATCTCTTGCCTAAGTGTGACCTAGATGTGAGACATGTAGTCAAAGGAGATCATTTGAGAACTTTAAGGTTGAATGACTGCCCTATTGGATTCAAGACTTTCATGGGGTCTGTAGCCTTTTGCTTGGCCAATTTCTACCATTTGGAATGGGTATATTTGCCCAATGTCTGTACCATTATTGTATCTAGAAAGTAACTAACTTGATTTTGATTTTATAGGCTCATAGGAAGAAGGGACTTACCTTGTCTCAGATGAGACTTTGGACTTAGCTTTTAGGTTAATGCTAGAATGAGCTAAGACTTAGGGGGACTATTGGAAAGGCACGATTGTGTTTTGAAATATAAGGACATGAGATTTGGGAGGGACCGGGGAAATAATATGGTTTGGCTGTGTCACCATCCAAATCTCATCTTGAATTGTAGTTTCCATTATCTCCACTTATTATGGGAGGGACCTGATAGGAAGTAGTTGAAGTATGGAAGCATCCTGTTCTCATGATAGTAAGTTCTTATAAGATCTGATGGTTTTTAAGGGACTTTCCCCCATTTGCTTAGCTCTCATTTTCTCTCCTGCCATCCTGTAAAGAGGTGACTTCCACTCTGATTGTAAGCTCCCTGAGACCCCCCCAGCCATGTGGAATTGGGAGGCAATTAAATCTCTTTCCTTTATAAATTACCCAGTCACAAGTATTTCTTCATAGCGGTGTGAGAAGGACTAACATGCCATCCAACTCGACATACAGATAATTTCCAGAATCCACAAGTGCTTCATCACATCTCCTTACTCTAAGTACACCTCAAGAATAATTGTGAGTCTGAATTTTATCACTTGAGATTATTTTTGCCTATTGCTGAACTTGATATAAATGGAATCATATAAAATACACTATTATATATTGAGTTATTTCACTTAATGTGGTGTCTATGAAAATAATCAAAGCTATAGAGTCTAACAGGGTTCATTCTTTCTTACTGCTCTGTGGTATTCTATAACATTAGTATCTTACTATTTATTTACACATTCTAGTGCTGATGGGAATAAGGATATTTTTGTGCCTTTGCTTACTATGATTAAAGCATCTATTGCATCTATTAATATTTTTGTACTCTTTTTTTGTCGTATACAGCATTCAATTTCTCTTGGTTACATGCCCAAGAGTGGAATTGTTGAGTTGAATAAATCTTATATATCTATCTTCAGTAGAAATGGCCAAACTTTTTTTTCAGAGTATTTTTACATATTTACACTCCCACTAGCAATGTATAAACATTCGCTCATTTACATATTCACCAAATGTGATATTTTTAGTCATTTTAATTTTAGCCTTTTTGATAACTTTAGGGTAGATATTTCTTGAAGCCCAAATACAAGATTCAGTGTTGTATCTGATGACTCCCTGGAATTAGTAATGAAATATTGCATACTTTACAGACTTGTGAGTACATATGTTTCCACCTAGCTTGTAGGTCTGTTACATGAAGTGGGCTGAGTTGACCACGAATAATTCTTAGGATGGTTCTTTTAATCATTATCAGTATTTAATATTCAATTTTGGTGCACAAAGATACTCAAAGCTGCCCTGTTGTATGCCTTTGATATTATTTTGCCTTAGGTGAGCTAATGATGTATAATGAATATTTTAATCTACTTGGTGCTATTTTGAAAATAGATTCTTTAAGCATTCCAAGAGATATTAGGCAACACTTTGGATGACAGGTACAAGATCCAGGTAGGGCTTTTAGAGATTTATCATCTAGGAATAACTTAAAAAATATTTATCCACATGATATTCTTATTATACCCTGCCATTTTTAGACCTGGCATTAGAGAACTATTCACTGCCCTCAAGACTCCATCTACAAATAAATTGAAAAAATTAATAACACTCTATATCCGTTATTGCAAATCATATGGAAGCATATTACTTTTCAGAACAAAGTAGAAAAAAAATTCAGGCTTGCAAGTCCAAAAGTGAGGTTTGTTAACCCAGTACATTCATAAAGAACACAAAACAAGAAGCAAAAAAGAGAGGCCCACCCAGCCCACTCCTGCCACTGCTGCTAGCACCCATGTACATTATCTGAAGGGCTAAGGATTGGTCCACACTGCCTACTACCACTAGTGCAGATGCCCACCGTCTACAGGCCTAATGATAAAACCAAATCCCTGCTGCCAGGGCCTACACATTACTCAGTTGCTCAAGGACTGGCCTATCTTACATGCTGTTGCCAATGCCAATGTTTATCTATGCACACCACAAGGAAACCTAGGAATAGACAGCTCAGCTAGCTGCACTGCCCAGGGGCCCAAGGACCTGCCTGCTTTTGTCCCTGTAGGTACCTAAGCATGTTGCCTGGAGGATTAATGACTGGCCTACCTGAACCTGCCACCACCAACACTTGCATACATCACTCAGGTTCCCAACAACTGACATGCCTAGCCCTTTGTAGCTACCACTCATATGCAAGGCACAGCCAGACAGGCAAAGCCTTATCCAAGCTTCCACTATCACAGTCTAAGCTACTGAGGAAGTCATAGACATCACTTATGCTAATTACAGCTGAGGAAATTATATAGAGATTACACTACTGCACCCACCCAGAATCAGAGTCAAAGTGCCTAACTCAACCAGCATAGTAGATACATCTACTGAAAAAATTGTTTGCCACAAAAGCCAACCCATAAAATTGGAAGTGACTATTACATTGATGTGCACATATCAATGTGACATAAAATCATGCAAGCAAACATGACACCACAAAAAAAACCCATAATAATTCTTCAATAACAAATCCCAAAGAAAGGAAATCTGTGAAAAGCTTTAACAAGAATTCAAAGTAATGATATTAAAGAAGTTCATCGAGATGCAAAAGAACACAGAAAAACAACACAAATATTAAGAAGATAATGTATAACCTGAATGAGAAATTAAACAAAGAGATATAATTTATTTTAAAGCCAGAAATCCTGAAACTAAATGATTTAGTAAATGAAATAGAAAATAAAATTGAGCGCTTAAACAATAGACTAGATCAAATAAAACAAATAATTTTTGAACATCAATACAGGTCTTTTGAAATAACCAAGACAGACCAAAGAAAAAAGAATAAATATATATTTTTTTCAATGAAGAAGAAATATGTAACATATGGAATATCATAAGGCAAGCTAATATTCAAATTTTGAGAGTACCAGAAGGAAAAGAGATGGTTGGGCAAATACATAGAAAATCTACTTAATGAAATAATAGCTTAAAATTTCTGAATGCTTGCAAAAATATAGACATCTAGGTACTGGAACCCCAAAGATTCCCAAATAGATTCCACTCAAAAAGGTCTTCTCCAAGACATATTATAGTCAAGATGTCAAGAAAAAAAAATAGGCAAAGAGAGAATTCTAACAATAGCAACAGAGAAACATCAGTTCACATATAAGGGAATCTCCATCAAACTAGAAACAGATAACTCAGCAGAAGCATTAGATACCAGGAGAAAATGGATAGTATATTCAAAGCACTGAAAGAGAAAAACTATTATTCAATAATACCTACTCAGAAAATGTATCTTTTAAAATGAAAGAGAAAGTGTTTTCCATAAAAGCAAAACTGAGGGAGTCCATCACTACTGGCTCAGATTTACAAGAAATGCTTAAGAAGCTATAAACATGGAAGTGAAATGATGATATTTATCATCAAGAAACATGAAATACACTGACAGAGAAAATACACAAATGAGAAAGAGAAAGGAGTCAAATATTAACACTACAAAAAGAAAATTATCATGTAATAAAGGAAAATAATAAAAGAGGAAGAAAGGAACAAAGAATAATCAATACGATCACAAAACAATAAATGACAAGTGTTAAGTCTTTATTTACCATTAATAACTTTAAAGTAGATGGTAAAATTCCCAAATTAAAAGATAAAGACAGACTGAATAAAGGACCCAACTGTAAGCTGCCTGCAAGAAACTCACCTCACTTGTCAAGGCACAGATAGACTGAAATAAAAGATAAAAAAAAAAATTCCACACAAATGGAAACTAAAAGCATGCATAAGTAGCTATTTATACACAGTACAAAATAGACTTTATATAAAAAGAGACAATGAAGATTATTATATAATGATAAAGAGATCAATTATGTAAGGCAATATAAATATTGTAAATATATATGTCTTTGACACCTGAGCACCCAGATATTTAAAGAAAATGTTACTAGAGCTAAAAAGAGAAAGAGAGACCCTCAGTACAATAATAGTTGGAAACTTCAACATCTCACTTTTGGCATTGGACAGATGATCAAAACAAAAAATAATCCACAAAGAAACATAGAGAACTTAATATGCATTATAGAATAAATTAATATTATAGATATTGATAGAACATTTTATTCAATGGCTACAGATTATATACTCTTGATAGAACATTTTATTCAATGGCTACAGATTATATACTCTTATCTTTAGCATATGGAAAATTATCCAGCATAGAACATAAGTTAGGTCACAACACAGGTCTCAACAAATTTAAAAAACAGAAATCATATTAATTATTGTTTTATATCACATGCAATAAAACTAGAAATCACTAAAATGAGGAACTCTGTAAACTGTAAAAATATATGGAAATTAAACAACATGCTCCTGAATAATTAATTGGTAAGTGAAGAAATTAAGAAGAAAATAAAAATAATTTCTGTAACAAATGAAAATGGAAAGGTAACATCAAAATATAACATAGCATACATTAAAGGCAATGCTAAGAGAAAAGTTTATAGCAATTACCATCTCCCTCTAAAAGAAGAAAAATATTAATACCTTAATGATGCGACTCAAAAAATTAGAAAAGCAAGAACAAACCAAACCCCAAATTAGTAAAAGAAAAGAGAAAGATCAAACCAGAAAGAAAAATGTAATAGACTTAAAAAACAATGGCAATTGGATGAACAAAGTATGAACAAAAAAAGTTGATTTTTTGAGAAAACACACAAACTCAATACACCAGTAGCTATACTAACCAAGAAAAAAAGAGAGAAAACTCAAATAAAATCAGAAATAAAAGACAGACATTATAATTAATACAAGAGTCCTGAGAGAGACTATTATAAACTATAACGATCTGGAAAACCTAGGAGAAATGGATACAGTTCTGGGTACTCCAACCACAAGAGTGAATCAAAAAGAAGAAAATCTGAACAGACCAAAAATGAATAACAAGATTGAGTCAGTAATCAAGTTTCCCAACAGAGAAGAGCCCAGGAACATATGCTTCCCTTTTGAATTGTATCAAACATATAAGGAAGAAGAACTGAGAGTAATTTTTTTCTCAGACTATTGCAAAAAATTGAAGATGAAGGAATTCTTTCTAACTCATTCTATGAGGCCAAAATTGACCAGATATCAAAATCAGAAATGGATATAAATATAAAAATAAAACTATAGGCCAATATCCCTAGTAAATATAGATGCAAAAATTCTTAACAAAATGCTAGCAAGTCATATTCATTAACACATAAAAAAGATGTAATCCCATATGATCAATCCCTGGGATTTACCCAGGGATGCAAGAATGGTTCAACTTACACAAACTGATAAATCTACTACATCACATCAACAGAATAAATGGCAAAAAAAACCCCATATTATTATTTCCATAGGCACAGAGAAAGCATCTGATAAAACACTATGATAAAAACTCTTGCCAAGTGCGGTGGCTCACTCCTGTAATCCCAGCACTTTGGGAGGCCAAGGCAGGCAGATCACGAGGTCAGAAGATCGAGACTATCCTGGCCAACATGGTGAAATCCCAACTTAAAAAAAAAAAAAAAAAAACTCAACAAATTAGACATAGAAGTACCATACCTCAAAATAATATAGACTGCTTATGACAAACCCACAGCTAACGTTGTGGAGAGAAGTTGAAAGCCTTTCCTCTAAAAATTGGAACAAGATAAGAATGCCCACTTTCATCATCCTTAGAGTACTGAAAGTCTTAGCCATGAAAATCAGGCAAGAGAATGAAAAAAAAGGCATCCATATAATAAAAGATGTCAAATGCTCCCTCTTTGCAGACAACAGGATCTTTTATACAGGAAAAACCTATAGACACCACTACAAATCTCTTACAACCAATAAATAAACTTATTAAAACTACAGAATACAAAATTAACATTAAAAATCAGTAGGAGTTTGTACACCAATAATGAACTAACTGAAAAATAAAAGCAATCCCATTTGCTGTAACTCCAAAAAAATGAAAAAATAAATCTAACAAAAATGTGAAAAACTCTACAATGAAAACCAAAAAAACACTGCTTAACACTCTTAAATTTAAGAGAACACAAGAAAATGGAAAAACCATAAAACATTTCATGCTCCTGGATCAAGTAATTAATATTGTTAAAATGACCGTACTACTCAATCGAAACATTTAGTTCAATTCCAGTCAATATACCACTGAGCTTCCTCACAAATATAGGGGAAAAAAATCCTAAAATTTGTTTTCAACCACAAAAGACCCCAAATAGACAAAACAATCCTGAGCAAAAAGAACAAAACTAGAGGCATCACACTACCCACCTTCAAAATACGCTACGAAGCTAAAGTAACCAAAAAAATATATAAATAAGAATAGTAGTGGTGTAACAACAGATACATAGATTAGTGGAACAGAAAAGGGAATCCAGACATAAAGCCACAGATTTTCAGCCAACTGATTTTGACAAATACACATAGTGGGGAAAGAATACCCTCTTCAATAAGTGATGTGTAAACCACATATCTATACGCAAAAGAATGAAACTAGACACCCTATCTCTCACCATATATAAAGATGAACTAAAACTGGATTAAAGACTTAAGCGTAATGCCCTTAACAGTAAGAATATCAAAAGTAGCCATAGGGGAAATGCTTTAGGGCATTGACCCAGAGAAGGATTTTTTGGCTAAAGTTTCAAAAGCACAGGTAACAAAAATAAAAAATAGGCAATCAAAAAAGAATCTTAACGGGTCAAGTTGGCAGAATAGAAACAGATCCAGTCTGTAGCTCCCAGTGAGACAAATGCAGAAGGCAGGTGATTTGTGCATTGCCAATTGAGTTACCTAGTTCACCTCCTTGGGACTGGTTAGGCAGCACATCCCACCCATAAAGAGTGAGCAGAAGCAGGGTTGGGCATTGCTTCACCCAGGAAGTGCACAGAGCCAGGGAACCTTTTTCCCACAGCCAAGGGAAGCCACGAGGGACTGTGTTACCTGCCCTGGGCACTATGCTTTTCCCACAGATTTTTGCAATCTGTAGATTAGAATATTAACTTGTAAGCCTATACCACCAGGGCCCTGGGTTTCAAGCACAAAACTGGGTACCTATTTGGGCAGGCACTGAGCTACAGGAGGGTTTCATATTCCAGTATCACCTTGAACTCCAGTGAGACAGTAGAACTGCCCACTTCTCTGGAAAGGGGGCTGAAGCCAGGGAGCAAAGTGGTCCCACTCAGCAGGTCCCACTCCCAGCAAGTTAAGAACTACTGGCTTGAAATTCTTGCTGTTAGCGCAGCAGTCTGGAGTCAACCTTGGACAATTGAGCTTGGTAGGGGGAGGGGCAACCACCATTACTGAGGCTTTAGTAGGCTGTTTTCCCCTGATGGTGCTAAGACTAGGAGGTTTGAACTTTGCAGTGCAGCAAGGTGGCTGTGGCCAGACTGCTTTTCTAGATTCCTCCTTACTGGGCAGTGCATCTCTGTAGGAAATCCATCAGCTCCAGTTAGGGGCTTACACATCAGCTAGTATGCAAAATAACCAGCTGACATCATGATGACAGGATCAAATTCACACATAACAATATTAACTTTAAATGTAAATATGCTAAAAAATTAACAAGGATGTTCAAGACTTGAACTCAGCTCTGGATCAAGTGTCAAGTGAATATAATAAATATCTACATAACTCTCCACCCCACATCAACAAAATATACCTTCTTCTCAGTGCCACATGGCACTTATTCTAAAATTGACCACATAATTGGAAGTAATTGTGGTCTTCAGCAAATGCAAAAGCACTGAAATTATAACAAACAGTCTCTGAGACCACAGCACAATCAAATTAGAACTCAGGATTAAGAAACTCACTCAAAACCACAAAGCTACATAGAAATTAAAGAACCTGCTCCTTAATAACTCCTGGATAAATAACAAAATTAAGGCAGAAATAAAGAAGTTCTTTGAAACCAATGAGAAGAAGGATAAAATGTTCCAGAATCTGTGTGACACAGCTAAAGCAGTGTTAAGAGGAAAATTTATAGCACTAAAATGCCTGCATCACACAGCTGGAAAGATCTCAAATCGACACCCTAACATCACAATTAAAAGAACTAGTGAAGCAAGAGCAAACAAATTCAAAAGGTAGCAGAAGACAAAAAACAACTAAGATCAGAGTCGAACTGAAGGAGATAGAGACACGAAGACCTTTCAGAACAATCAGTGAATTCTGGAGATGGTTTTTTGAAAAATTAATAAAATAGATAGCTAGCTAAACTAATAAAGAAGAAAAGAGAAAAGAATCAAATAGACACAAACAGATGGAAAAACATTCCATGCTCATGGTTAGGAAGAATCGATATCATGAAAATGGCCATACTGCCTAAAGTAATTTATAGATTCAATGCTATTCCCATCAAACTACCACTGACATTCTTCACAGAATTAGAAAATACTACTTTAAATTTCATCTGAAACCAAAAAAGAGCCCATATAGCCAAGACAATTCTAAGCAAACAGAACAAAGCTGGTGACAGCACGCTACCTGACTTCAAACTATACTACAAGGCTACAGTAACCAAAACAGCATGGTACTGGTACCAAAACAGACATATAGACCAATGGAACAGAACAGACACCTCGGAAATAACATCACACGTCTACAACCAACTGATCTTTGACAGACCTGACATAAACAAATAATGGAGGAAAAGGTTTCCTATTTATTAAATAGTGCTGGGAAAGCTAGCTAGCCATATGCAGAAAACAGAGACTGGACTCCTTCCTTACATGTTATATAAAAATTAACTCAAGATGGATTAAAGACTTAAATGTAAAACACAAAACCATAAAAAAACTCTAGAGGAAAATCTAGGCAATACCACTCAGGACATAGATATGGGCAAAGACTTCATGACAAAAATACTAAAAGCAATTTCAACAAAAGCCAAAATTAACAAATGGGATCTAATTTAAGTAAAGAGCTTCTGCACAGCAGAAAAACTATCATCAGAGTGAATAGGCAACCTACAGAATCGGAGAATATTTTTGCAATTTATCCTCTGACAAAGATCTAATATTCAGAATCTACAAGGAACTTAAACATATTTACAAGAAAAAAGGCATACAACCCCATTCAAAAAGTGGGCAAAGGATTTGAGGAGATACTTTTCAAAAGAAGACATTTACACAGCCAACAGACATATGAAATAAAGCTCATTAGAGAAATGAGAACTCAAACCACAGTGAAATACCATCTTACAACAGTCAGAATAGCGATTGTTAAAAAGTCAAGAAACAATAGATGCTGTCAAGGCTGTGGAGAAATAGGAATCCTTTTACACTGTTGGTAGGAGTATAAATTAGTTCAACCATTGTGGAAGACAGTATGGTGATTCCTCAAGGATCTAGAGCCAGAAATACCATTTGACCCAGCAATCCTGAGTATATACCCAAAAGAATATAAATCAATTTTACTATGCACACGTATGTTTATTGCAGCACAATTTACAATAGCAAAGACATGGAACCAACTGAAATGCCCATCAATGATAGACTGGACAAAGAAAATGTGGTACACATATGCAATAGAATACTCTGCAGCCATGAAAAAGAATGAGATCATGTCTCTTGCAGGAACATCAATGGAGCTGGAAGCCACCATCCTCAGCAAAGTAACACAGGAACAGAAAGTCAAACACTGCATGTTTTTACTCGTAAGTGGGAGTTGAACAATGATAATATATGGACACAGGGAGGGGAACAACACACACTGAGGCCTGTTGGGGGTGGGGGACAAGTGGATGGAGAGCATTAGGACAAATACCCAATGCATGTGGGGCTTAAAACCTAGATGATGGGTTGGTAAGTGCAGCAAACCATCATGGCACATGTATACCTATGTAATAAACCTACATGTTCTGCAAATATACCCCAGAACTTAAAGTAAAATTAAAAAAAAAATTTCAGGGTGCTTCCTTACAGCACCCTGACAGTAAGAAAAACAGAAAGAAAACATACATACGTATTTTTCCATAAATTTATTTATATATATGCTGCAGTAATTGAGTTAAGAAATTAATATTTGATCACCATCAGAAAAAATATATATGTACACAGTATATATGTTTATATATATATTCACATACATTTTTATTTGTACATTACATTGAGTTGGTTATTTATATCAGTGGTGTTTTTTGCCCAGACAATATATTTTTTGTTAATGGTAGGGTAATAGTTCTCTGAGCAATCATCATGTCTTAGCATAAACTATATCTGGACATACATAATTACATCTAGACATGATTAATTTGGTTATATTTTGCATTTAATTTCACCTTTGTCCAAGATATGAAGTCATGGAAACAAGTGAAAGTATAAAATATTTTTAACTAATGGAAACCTTTCTTGCTGTAATTTTTAGAAAACCATTTCTCAGTAATAGCCAATAAGACTTATAACTATATCTGAAAGCGCTAAAATAAGAAAAAGTAATATCCATTATAAGAGAGTAAGTTTTATATAAATCATTTTAATTTATCAATAAAATTAGAGTATCAGTTACTTTATTTTTCTCTTTACACCATTTTTTGAGGAATTTATCTGTGCAAATTAAAATCCCAAATACTCCAAATAAAAAATAGTGTCAGCAATTGGAAAGTGTAAGTATTCAGTAAAACACAAGACATATTTTGAACACATAATAAACATTGTTATCATATTAGTAACTAATCAACTGCCTATTTTTTTTCAACTGGAATTTTTTACTTTGAGATAAATGTTAGAGTGAAATTATTCATACCAACAGCAATTTACTTTGTTTTCCTTGTATGTCTGAAGACTGTTAGAGTTCTCCTTTATGCATATTTTCTTTTTCTAATTATAGTGAAGCAAATGCAAAGTAATTTTTATTATGACACTGTTCCCACTTTCAGAGTAGAAAGCTTCATTATAAAGCAAGTTGATTGTGATTTTTGTTGTTCAAATTATCATGGCAATTATTATTTTTAAGGCCAATTGAATTTTTGTTTATTCACAAATACTGTGCAAAGACTTGCAGTGGATACTGGAAAATAACTGTAAATAAGACAAAACCCTACACTCAATAACCTAATAGATAGATAAGTAAACTAGCATTTAATATACAGTATGATTAAAGTGACAAAAGGGTTAGGTACAGTGCATTATGGTAGCACATCGAGACATGCCTTATAATTCTATGGACAGAGGAAAATCCAGAGGAGACTATGTGTATATTTAGCTCTGAAAGAAGAAACTATTCTTATGTGGACTAAAGTGAGAAAGATCAGAAAAAGCTTATAAGCAAAAATATTTATTTGTGAAAATATTAGTGTAGAAAGAACAGGCACAATATGAAGAAGAGTAATAATTGAATTATATTAGAGCATACAGTGCTGTGAGAGAAGCAAGAAGAAATTAGACTTCTATATTAAGATGGAGCTAGCTTCCAAAGTAAAATGGATCCTGCATATTTATCCTTTTAGTCAAAAGCGTTTATACTGAGTAATATATGCATATTAGAAAGAACCTCCATGACACTAAAATAAATCTTCTTTGATTTTACACTTATTGGATTGTATTTTCTTCCCCTTCATTCACTCTCTATAGCCAGAGTATTCTCCCTGTTATTCAGAAAACTCTACGCGCAAGTTCCTTCCTTTTATCTCGAAGAGATAGCCACACACTCATGCTTATTGCAACATTATTTACAATAGCCAAGATATTTTTAAAAAGTCCAACTTTCCATCAATAAATGAGTGGATAAAGAAAACATGATACACACACACACACACACACAGAGGAGAGAGAGTGAGACAGAAAGAGAGAATATTATTTATTCATTTAAATGAAGGAAACTGCCATATGCAACAACATGCACCAAGCTGGAGGACAGCACACCAAGTAAAGTAAGCCAGTCAGAGAAGGACAAACACTGCATGATTCTTTTTATACGTGGTATCTTACGTAGTCAAACTCATAGATGCAGATAATACAGTAATGGTTACCAGGGTCCAAGGTAAGGGAACTGGGAAGTTGTTCAGTGGGTAGAAAGTGTGTTATGCTAGGTGAATATATTCTCGAGATCTGCTCTACAACATCGTGCCTACAATCAATAATACAGTATTGCGCTCTTCAAAATTTGTTAAGACTGTACATCTCACGTTAAGTATTCTTAACACAAAATAAAAAATGGCAAAGAGATTCAGGAAACTGGAAACTATTGGCTGTATCTATTACCTTGATTCTGGTTATGGTATCGAAAAACATGGGTTTCCATAGGTCCCAAATCATCAAATAGTATACATTAAATGTTTGCAATTATTTAATATGTACAACTATTTATATGTCAATTATTCTTCAGTAAAGCTGTTTAAATTAAAGAAAGAGTTCCTGTCTTTGCTCTTACTATTCCATCTGCTTTAAATATTTACCTTCCTGGTAGACCTGTGGCTTTCTCCCCTTACCTCCATTGGGTCTTTACTCAAATATAAGCTATTCAGTGAGAAATTATCCTGACCAACTAATGTAAAATCACATCCATCTATGACACTATGCTCCGTCCTGTTTCCTTACTTAATCTTTCTCCATAGCAGTGATCACTTATGATAATATGCATATTTTATTAGTTAACTGATTCTTTTTCTTCACACTAGAATATTAGTGCTAGATAAAATGGACTCTTACCTGGTTTACCCTCTGCTGCTTTACCAGCATCTAGAACAGGAGCTGGCCAACAGTAGATACTTACTGTTTCTTGAATAAACAAATAAATTAATTAAATAATAAATGTTTGCTATCAGATTTTCTCTTGTCTCAAGATTTTACTTTGAATATCCAGACTCACTACATGACCTTTTTCACACTCCTGTAATTCACAGATTTTCTTTCCATAGAAAAAACATTAGACATGTTAATTTTTGCTTTTGGTTATGATGCCTATTTGTATTAAAGTACAATCTGTTAGGTAGCTCTGTCTATTATTAGAAAGTTATATTATTCATTTGCTTTATAAATTTCATTGCCATCCCTAACAAAAGCAAAAAATGTAGTATGAAACTAAATTAAAAGTTGAACTGGCATAGCAGAAATCTTGTCAGAAATTTCAGTTAGAACTTTCAATTTTATGTTTTTCTCCTGGAAATTACTATGGGTTACATAGTACAGCAGAAGTAAAATATTTTCACAAGTAAGTTATCTTGAATTTTTTTTTATTTTTATTTTTTGAAAGAAAGAAAAAGAGGAAAGAAAGTGAGAGTGAAAGAAAGAAAGAAAAAGAATGTATGAGAGAAAGAAAGAGGAAGAAAAAGAGGGAGAGAGAACAGGATTCTTGTTCTACTGCCCAGGCTAGAATG